>APFE030024975.1:0-19678 GCA_000404065.3 Pinus taeda
CATTTGAATCATCCAAGAATTGTTCGTTTATGTAATGTAAAGGAGGTTGCCCCCTCGAAGAGGCTGAATTCTAAGGCGTTGATCTATCTTTTCTTGAGCTGGTTTCATAACACAAATATGAAGGCTGAAATCATCTACCTGGAAACTCCACTATTCGAAGTCCTGAGTTTCAAAGTATTGATGGTGGCTCCAATAGCTAAATGAAGGACTCAGATGTTGCTTCTATTTTTTCAAGGTATTCATGTGTCAATTTTTCTAATCTTCCTGGTTTTCCTAATCAATTACCAAAGGATACATACATTTCGAGTAATGGCCCTAAATTCAATGGGGAAGATCTAAATTTGACTCTAGAACGTATAGAAAATTTTAAAACATTTGTGTAAATTCTTAGAGTTAAAAAGGAAGATGTCTTCATCATATTGTTCTTTGATTCGTTTCAAAGCAAATGTAGAAAATGGATTGAAGGTTTTCCTATCATATCTATTAAGTCCTTTGTATATTTTTGGCATATCTTTCTTGAAACATGGATGGAGAAAGAGGAAGAATACAAAATAGAGGTGCCCTCTATTCAAGGTTTCAGAGAATGGGAAGATATGTGCACGGATGATGAGGTAGATGAGAACTTTGCTTCATCTCTTTCTTCTTATCTGAAATCCTGCCAATGCAGCCATGAAGTTAAGCTTAATTTTTTGCAAGAGTTTGCCATCAAAATTGAAGGAGATCTAATTGAATTGGAGACCCAAATATAGTCCCAGGATCTATACTGTCGAGTCCCATTCTTTGGGGATCTTTTTCAGCAGAAGGAACAAAAGGTAAGGCAACCCATGGATATTTGCATTGATAGTTTGCAGCTAGAAGCATGCATTGAGGAGTTGGGGCAGCAAATAGAGTCTGGTTTTTTTTATCCCATTGCAATGTACATGGAAATTTTTTTTCAGTTTAAATGATAGATCAAATTATCTTTTACACAACTAGACTCGTTATGTGCATGTATGGTTGTCAGCATTTACATTTGTGTCATGGTTGAAGCACTTTCAAGCAGCATCCTTGTCATAGTTACTTAATTGGTTGATATGGCATTACAACATTACTTGATCTATCAATTTTGCAGGAAAGTGGGTTAGATTTATACATAAATAAGCTGCCCGAGGCAACATTCCAGTTTTGGGTATTTGTTTATGTACATGTTGCAGTATGTATATGTTTTTGGATTGGTATGAGTTGTTTTGGGTTTGTAGTTGTTTGACCATCCATGCCCAATGGAAGAGGCACTGTTTACTTTCCAGAGATCTGTAGTTCTTAGCACCTCCAAGGAGCTGCCATCCCCAATGGAGCCGATGTTAGTTCCGGCCTTCGTAGCCTATCACCAGGGATCAACATGAGCTCTTACTATGTCTGGTTTTGTTAGATGTTTTGCACATGATGTTCAGCACAAAACATGTCACAAGTGTGTCCATGAAAAGAAGCTCGTAAAAATATTTCCAAAAATATATCAAACTCCCATAACCGGCTTCCAGATTAGAAGATATGATCGAAATGAATGAGTGATTCTTGGTTATGCATGTTTTGAGGTCAGTTGCTGCACACAATGACAAGTTTACTACAAAATCAGGTTCTGAAATAATGGTAAGGAATTTTTCAAAAGTGAAAGAGGTTTTTGTTCATAACATACCAATTAACAAAAACCTCCTTCAGTTTATGCACATGTGCTACTATGTGGGAGATATACAATGATATTTGGAGCCTACATTAAAACAAAGCAAATTTTTCATATTTTTTACTGTTTTATTCATTTTTGTTTGGGGTCATTTTACAACAGATGGAAAGTAATTTTACAAAACCCAAGGAGGTTTTTGTTAAAAACGAGCTATATAACAAAAACCTCTTTCAGTTTATTCACAGGTGTCATGAATTGGGAAATGTGACTAGATCTTTATAGCTCATTTTCACAGATTTAAATTTTTAATGATTTTCTATTTTAGAGATGATTTTGTGGAATAGATTGCGAGCAACTGGAAACAAATTTACAAAATTTGAGAGAGGTTTTTCTCCACACCTATTTTCAGAAATTTGACCCAAGTTTAATGTAACTGATTCTATTTTGAAGAAAATGGTTGAGCTCAATCCCTTAGTACAAGGATGAGAAAATGTATATATTTTATGAATTTCATAGTGTAGGGGTTGGTATTTGGTAGAAGGTTGGACTTTTGAGAAAGCAAGGAGCTTTATTGTACACTCATATCAGCATTTTAGCTAAGGAATTTAGACCAGGGTTTGCAACACTCTTTGGGATCCCCGTGGCATGTTGTTTTGGTACAGTGATTTCTTATGTATTTGTGAATTTGCTTATGTGTTATGTATGTCATTTTCTCTCTTATTTCTTCTCATCTAAATCAAACAAGAGTGTAAGTAGAATACATTGAAATTGCAGTGCTCTACTTGAAGTTTTTTTTAGTTTCTTGATGTTTTCAATTGTTTGGAGAGGATCCATGGCTTCTCTTGCCCTCTTCAACTCCTCCTCTGTCTAATCCATCCATCTCATTTGATTTAGAGTGCCAAGTACAGTTGCCTACCTTGCCCCATTGAGACCTTTGCAAGACTTAGCCTCATTCCCTGCACCTAAGATCTGCCTTTTTCATTAGAGCTAGCAAAAACATCATTTTATCCAATCAAACTCTTTGCACTTATACCTAGCCTAAGATCAGTAGTTAAATCAGTCATCTCAAGCCTTTAATGATCATAATTCGCTGAGATTGACCCGAAGAGAGCCCTCTCCTGACTTGTTAGGGCTAGCTACCAGGTTGAGCGTGGTTTGATGTTGGCCCCGGATCCTACCTTTTCAGCCTGAGGTAAATCTAGGCTCTAACACATCCAACAAAATAAAATACAATATACTAGAATCAAACCCCAGTCCTCCTAGCAACTCAATCCTTAGCATAGCTTCATTGCCAAGTGGGGCTAATATTTGACTCCTTCAACCCTGAAGTGGAGTTATAATTTTGGAGCTTCTAAATTATTCTTCAAATTTCACACATGGTTAGCCTTCTATGTATTAGTAATTAGGGATGACATAGCATTCTCTCATACTATGGTAGATCAACTCGTGGGAGTCATAAATTTTGCATACAAACTTTAATTGATGTGATTCATGCATCATTTAAAAGGTATTTTAGTGTAGAATGACACTATATTTTTTATAATAAAAAATGATTTTGGAAGGTTTTAGTCCCTAATTCTCCAAACTATGACCCACCATTAAAATTTTCTTGCAAGACGGTTCCTCCAAATATTTTTCACTCTAAAAGCATCAAGATAAATTCCAAATAATACAATGATCCAATTTAAATCACACTTGATTGTAATGCTTTTATAGAAACCTAGAGAAAAATGGAGCAAATTCAAAAGGCGTTTATAATTTATAACCTTCAAATAAGAGTCATACTTTATATCCCAATCATTTATAAAAAAGTAGACTTTCAACCAATCACAATAAGGTTATGACATGGAGCCTCGTGTACATGAGTAAGATAATTAAAGCTTCTTAGATTTCCTTGATATGTTTATTAAAAGTTGTTTAAGACTTAAGAGATGATAACATAAAAAAGCTCTTTCCTAAACCATATATTATAAAGATGTTTTCTATCTATATCATTAGAAGATTTAATAGAAACATTTTATAAAAACATTAATAATGTAAAAACCATAAATTATAACTAGATTTAAATAAAATTTATAATAATACTAAGAAATAGAGAATAAGATAATGTTAGTTTATTATAAAGAGAATTTTTTTTTTTTAAGAGATTACTAATGTGAAATTAAAAAATCAAGGCCCATTTTAAAAAACATTTAAATAATCATTATTTTTGTTAATATTCTATAAATCAAAATTTGTTGGGTAGTTCGACCTTTTGACCTATTTTGTATAGATTTAGTAAATGACCGCCAAGCCAATGAGGAAGAACCATTTATTTAATAATTAAGGTTTTAAAAATAAAAAATATATAATTTTCATAACTTAGATAATAAATAAATTATATTGTACCGAGAAATCAAAATTTCAAATCTCCCTATTGTGATCAGTTTACAAAAAGGTCATAAACACTATAAACCCAAGAGGTTTACTAGTGGTTATGTGTCACGCAAATTGCAAAATTCCTCCAAAATACTTAAAAAAAAATAATTATATCATTAAAAAAAATAAAAAAGACTTACATATACTTACAATGATCAATTTATTCTAAAAACATTAAAAATATTTTTTTAAAAAATTGTAACTTAAATTTGTTGCATGTTGGAAAAATTGTATAATTGAAAAGATACCATCAATTTGTTTGAAAGTTCTTTATTCTATAACTATTTCTCAATTACTTTAGTTTACCTTTGAAAATTTAAAAATATTTTTTTAATATTTAAATTTAAAAATATTTAAATAATCATTTATATTTGAATTAAATGAACCATTAATTTTTTCTATTTGGAATCACGACTGGGAGTATGACGGATTGCTGGCCATAAAGTGTTGGTATGTCTGAAACAAGCTTTGGTCTGGATGGCAATATTGTTCCTTTTCCTTTTCATGTCAAAACCAGTAGTATGGATTTGCAGCTGTAAGATATCTTTAATGGTTTCATCAAACACATATATGGAAAAGTTTGGGAAACAGTCAAAATATACAGGGCCATCACACAAAGGGGCTACAATCCCACCTATTATAGAATCTGTATATCTGTTGTGCGTTAAATCTCTAACAATGGCAAGCACAAATGTTTTTAATCCTTTTTGGACTAAAGGGTTAATGCCAACCCGAATACAACCAAGATGCAGATAGTTTGTCTTTAACCTTTTTGCTTCTGCTTGTAAGGCTTGAGGATTTAGCAGTGGTATTGTCTGAATACTCTCAGAGTTCTCTTGGACCTGACTAAAAGACTCTTTAATGCTAATCCTAGTTGAAGCAATTAGATGGAAAGGAGCTAAGTCACTATAGATTTCAGAAGGTGTTATATCTGGTAAAGCCCATCTCGCAGAAGGCTGAAATTCCTCATGAGTTAGCTCAGTAGAATTTAAGGTTCTATTTGAACTATTTTCAAACATTTCCTTAAGAGGGTTTTCTTCAGGATGAGAATCATCTTCTTCAAGCTCTCGAAATGAAACAGATTTTCTAAATGAATCCATTCTTGCTTAAAATATTATGGATCTGAGTACCAACCTTTAGAACCAGACATTACTGGCTCTGATACCAATTTCTAGTAGGGGCTCCTGTCACGAGCTTGCTCTTTCTCTGTGTCTCTCAGTATTTCTTTGGTAGCTAACTCCTGATGAAACAGTGATGAACCTACTTAGATCTTTCACGCTCTCACGACCTTAACAATAGCATCCACGCCTTAAATGGCCTTGGCGTCCCTTCGATCCTTTGGCGAACTTCCTGCGAACTTGGGATGAAAGCACAGAGAAAACTTCTACCACAGCGGACTCATAAATACACAGAGGTACTCAATACCAGAATGGCATACTCATTTTATTTCAGAATGGAAAAGATCTTACAGGATGCTCACAGAGCTTTTTTAAAAATGGATTCCATAAAGAGATAGACTAATCTCGCATTTACCGGACTTTTCACAGCTCAGAATTGAGCAAGTTACTACCAGAAGCTTCTAGCGAGGTATAGGCTCTGTCTTAGAATTAGACTTAACACCCAAACATTTGACTCCTCTAATGGTTCGGCCACTTTAGGTTCTTATCAGTGCTGAGCACACTGATACGCAGGCTTCTCAAACCAACTAAAGACTTTGAGTGATTTCTCGTGTTGCAAGCAAATCAGACTAGATGTCCGCAGATGTAGAGCAGGAGAACACTCGACTCAAACACACACATCAAACTCTCAAAAAATGCCGCCCCTAACAGAATGAACCTTACCCTCCTTATATAGGATGAGAAGGGGGGACAAACATTACTGTTGGTCAGATAGGAAATGACTTAAAGAATCATTACTTTTCAGTCTTTACCAAAGCGACGTCCGCACAACTATTCGGGTCAAACGAGTCAGACCAAATAATTTCTTTCGGGTAACGCATGTGATATAGTCTGTAAAGCCAATCAGAAAAGTTATTATGACCATCAACACAGTGGATACTTTTGTACAAAAAGCCCACAAGAAAAGATTAAATGAGAATATTTACACTGTGGAAGCTTTTAAACAGTAAATCCCACGGGAACACTGATCACAATTAAGCCCTTGTGATTGGTACATAATCAAAATACAGTCAGATCAGGGAATCTGTCTCTTTTATAAAGTAGATCATCACATGCCTTTTTATAGATTCTTCGGACTATCATGGGTTTGCCCAGTATGATCTGGTGCTGGACTTTGGTTAAGACATACCATTCTAAGTGTTCTCTCATGTATTCTTGGAGGGAATAATTTGTCATGTGAAAAGGATCCCACTCTTGCACTGTCATTTCTTTGACTGTACTATATATGCGATGAAAACAATCTCCAATGTTTTACTCAGAGCATTTATGACAGTATTTTCCTTCATACCCTTCATGATATACTGGGTCCATGGCTGTTCTGTTAACCCCGTAATCTGTCCACCAATTCTAGAACCATTCACATTGTAGATTTTTCTGGGAAGCTGCCATTGTGCTGAATTTTAACTTTGTGTAATGTGTGTCTGTCCTGTCATCAATATTCATGAAATCCCACCACAGCTTCTTATAATCTGAAAAATCATAGACCGTGTCGGGGAACATTACCTTAGGATCATTTCTAGGCCATCTAGCACATGGTTGGACTTGAGGGTGGTTAATCCACAAATCTCTGGTTTGGTAGATACAATAATAGGCTTCATAGGTTCTTGTGTTACTGTCTCCATGGTGTTCGATACGTCCAATGTCATGAAAATTCGTTTCCAAGGACTGCCTTGCAGTTCTGGCATCTGCTTTTCCTTTGTCATACATCATATCATGGATCCACTTTCTTCCTTTTGGGTAAACTTTTCTTTCAGGTACATAGTGCTGGAGATCAGTGTGAGGCTGTAAGTTGCATCAAGGACTTTTGTGTTCCTTAATTGCCATGTGGGTCTCTAGTTGTTTATGTATGTGTCCAAATCTTGATTATCTAGAATAGTTCTCAGGACCTCACATTTTTGGTGTTGGTTCCACTCAGTAACAATCATCATGATATGTGCTGCGTCTTGTTCAAGGTATTCTCTGCTGAGAAAGTCAGGAAGGAAATTTTCTTTTCCTTTGATGTGTTCAATGGAAAAAACAAAATTTGCAAATAGTGCCTGCCATCTGGAAAACTTTGCTTCTTTTGGTTTCTTGATGTCCTTGGATAAGACCTTCTTCATTGCTGACGCGTTCGTTCTAAGAAGAAAAGGTTTTTTTATTAGATATACTGTAAACTTGCTGATGCAATTCCAAGCAACTTTCACTTCTCTTTCAATAACAGAATAATTATGTTCTGCTGGGATCCATACTCCTGAGGCAAATTGTACCACTTGTTCTTCTTTATCAGATTTTTGTTTCAGAATTCCTCCCCAGCCTTTATCACTGGCGTCAGATTACACTATCTTAAATGCCTCATCATCTGCTATATATAGTATGGGTAAAGACTTTACCTTTGCTTTGATTTCCTGCACTGCTCTGGTATGGGCATCTGACCACTTGGGGGGGGTTTTTGCCAAGCCTTTTATTAAGCATTTCCCTGTCACTGGCACAGTCCTGATAAAAGCTGCTTACATAACTCAGGCAACCAAGAAACCTTTGCAGTTGTGTCTTGTCCATTAAGACATCTGGAAGTTTGTCTGCAAAGTCGATGGCATGTTGTTACAGAGAGATTTGTCCATTAGAAATCTGGTGGCCCAAGAACTTTATAGAAGTCTGAAATACTTCTATTTTCTTTTTGCTAAGCACAAGCCCATTTTTCTGGACCAACTTCATGAAAATATTCACATGTTTGAAGTGATTATCAATATTTTTGGAAAAAATTAAAACATCATCAATATATACAACTAGCCAGTCAAAATATGGTTTAAAAATATCGTCCATGACCTTTTGGAACTTTGAAGGAGCATTTTTAATACCAAATGGCATGGCATTCCATTCATAATGTCCTGCAGGAATACTAAAAGCAGTTTTGAATTTATCTTCCTCATTAATGGCAACTTGCCAAAATCCTGCCTTTAAATCAAATTTTGAAAACACTTCGGCCCCTGCAATTCTCCTGATCAAATCTCCTTTGTGGAATGGGATAAGTATCATCGGCCAAAACTGAGTTTAGAGGCTTGTAATTTATCACAAGTCTAGGGATAGCTCTAATTTTTTCAGCTCTCTTGTTTACATAGAATCCATAGCAATTCCAAGGACTAGTGGATTCTCTGATCAATCCTTTGTTGAGCAATTGCTGTATTTCTTGTTGGCACAGTTCTCTGTATTCTTGGCTCATAGGGATTTCTCTGCTTTTACAAGGCTTTCCTGTGTATCCTTCTTTGTAGGGAAACTTAATGGTATGTTGCTTTCTATGCCAGAAAGCATTTGGCTCTTCTGAGCAACATTTTTCTTCTAGTTTTCCTTTCAGTTCTTGAATTTTTCTTTTGATTTGGGGTAGTTTCAGCTGTTCTTCTACTCTCAGTGTGCTTTTTAGATCTTTAAGATCTGATAGAAAAGATTCTGATTTGTCTAATTTCTGCATGGCTTGAACCATAGTAGAAACTCTTGGAGTTGAAACATAAGGAAGCTCAATCCTTTTTCTTGAACCCTTAGATGTGGGTACATAAATAAAATAACCAGCTCTACTTCCCTCCATCCTTGTTGAACCATGAGGTTCAACTGTAGCTAAAAAGACATTCCCTAATATACAATCAACAGGGATGTCTGCTATGGAAAACTTCATGTATACACAGTGGGTGTCAAAACATAGTGAAGCTCTAGGAATTTCATACTTGAGTTTCTTATTTCCTAGGCCTACAACTTCTCTTTCAGCGGAGACCCAATATTTTGCTGGAACATTTATGATGTTAAGAATATTAATATCTGCACCAGAATCTAATAATGCAGTCATAAAAAATATTTGGCCTTGGATATAGATTTTTACCTTGACATGGTGTTGCTGGTATGTGATGGTAAACAGTCTCATATCCTGAAAGCCAAAATTTGGATCTGGCCTTCCTTCTGCAACTTGGATTTCTTGGCTATAGGCTGCTGTGTTCCATGATTCTTCTTCTTCTTTAATTTCTTTTCCTTTCTTAATTTCTGCAATTTGAGCTCTGATTGCAGAAATCTCTGCTTTGAGTTGGTGAATTTCACCACTCACTTCTCCCAAAGTCAGGGATCTTACTTTCCCAGGTTTCTGGTGATGCATTTGGAAAGATTTAGTGTTCCTTTCATAGGATGCATCAATAAACAAAGGCTTCTTACCTGATTCTTTTGAAGCTTTTGATTTAAGTTGGTCTGTGAATGCTTCTATCAGGCGGTTCTTCATGGCTCCATCTTCCATTGTTCTAATATGTGATAAAATCTTCATTTCTGCCTCTTCTTCAGCAGATGCCATTAGGAATTTTTCTTTAGGAGGCTTTATTTTTTCTTCCTCTTCGCTGGAACTGTACAAAAATTCAGAGTCATCTTCATAAAAAATATGACATGCACATTCTTCTGAATTAGAACAAGAACATTCAGATGATTCAGAATCAATATATTGGCCCATATTAACTTCAAAATTCTTCTTCTGAAGTGCTAAAAGAATCAAGAGAAGATTCCTCTAGTTGGTGCTGTTGGGCTGAGTCTTTGATAATAAGATGTGGGCACCTTTTTGTAACATGGGTCTTTGATTTACATCTCATGCAAAAAATTGGGCCTGAATGCTCTTTCTTAACCTGTTTAGCCTTTTGAGCATAAACAAATGCCTTTTTTCCCTTATTAAGCTTAGATTCTTCTCCTTGGGGACATCTTGAAGCTGTATGCCCAGTCTGGCCACACAACCAGCAAGTAATTTTATTCCATTTTTCTTGCTTGGATGTATGCAAATGGATGTCAGAAGGAGTATAATAATGGGTTTTAGGGATATATTTGTAGTGGCCCTTCTGTTTATGGCTTCTATCCCTTGTAGAATACTTCCTTCTATTTTTTGGATAATTCTTTCTATTTTTGTAGAAAGTCTCTTTGAATTCCCTTTTGGCCCTTTTCTTAGACTTTCTCTTTTTGACCAATGGGTCATCTATTGTCAGCCCATACTTGCTGCAAATGGACTTCCTATCTGGTAGTCTGGATAATTTTTCCAGGGACTTGTTTACCTTTGAGCTGGTACAAAGGCTTACCAGTGTCTTTGTAATAAGAGAATAAATCTCTCGCCATGTGTAAGACTCAAAAGGCAACTAGAAAATTTCTTGCAATCTAATATAGTCAACAAATTTAGAGGGTAGAGCAGCTAGATATACTTGTTTCCAGAGCAGATTTTTGGAATCTTTCACCTCATAGATTCGCTGCATCCAATCTCTATGAAAGTCATCAAATTGAGACATCTTATGACATTTGAGGTTCATCAAAATGACCTCATGTTTGTTGGCAATTTCTGTTTCACATCCACACCAATGTTCTAAGATCATTGATGTTAGAGCACCACTCATGTTGCTTGTTATAGTACCGTCAGGATTATGAATAACATCTCCTTTTTCATCCTTGAGAACTTCTGCTTCCATGGTTTCAATAAGTAAGGAGAAGATTCAGTTTCCCACCATCTGAGAAGAGTACCTGTAAAACATTGGATAATGGTTTTGCAAGCATCTACCTCTGATTTTCCTCTAAGACACATGAGTTTATATTCAGTATACATTAAATCAATCATCTGGCGGATTTGGCCAGTACTCATACTGTCTATGTTCCATTCTCTGTGGGAATCAGGGAAGAAAGTATGAGCTTCGGGTAATTTTCCCTTTCCTTCGATGTCAGGAACAGAATATCTGGAAAATCTATGTTCAAGAGGCTCATAGATTGGTAGGATTTGTGTTTCTTGAGACTTTTGTTCTTCAGTTTCTGGTTCCCTGAATAAGGAAGCAATACTGATGTGTTCAGACTCATCAATCTTTGAGGTGGTTTCTTTGGGGAACAACAGAGGGAACTTTTGCACATTTCTTATTGGATTCTCAATTTTTATATTTCTTTTCACCAGGAAGGAATTTGGAATTGGCTTTTCAACTTTTGTGACCTGCATCTTTTCAAATTTCTCATTTAGGCCAGTAAGGAGTGTCTTAGTTACATCAATATGTCCGACTAAGTTTTCTCCTATTTCTTCAATCTTATTCAATGATTCCCTGGTGTAAGAACGAGTCATACTGGAATTAAACTGTATATTATTCAAACAAGAATTTACACCATTAAATGAAGACTGTACAATATCTACTTGCTTCTTTACATCTTCTGCTTTAGCCATATTCATTTCTAGACCTTTCAGAGCAGTATTGGTCCAATTTAACTGTTCACTAGCCTTTTGAATTCTACCATCAATTCCTAAGACATTATCATCTTTTTGGACCAGGGGAATGGCTTTGGCTGCATTTTTTTTTTCTCCCAAGATGATTCCTTTATATGGGGGAAAAGTAGTAGGGGTTTCAACTGTGGATCCATCAATTGCAGTCCATCCATGCTTATCAGGCATACTGCTAGAAGTAGGTCCAGTTAGAACATTTATGGGAGCAATTTTATCTTTCCATGAGTAGAAAGATAACCAAACATTATTTACTTCCATATAATGTTTCCAATCTGTGGCCATTTTATTTTTTGATCTGAGGTATACCCTTGGTCAAATTCATCTGCTTGAGAATTTGTATATAAATCCCAATTCAACATTTCTTTCATCCATTTAGAACTGATTTGTGATTTTAGACATCCATCCATAAGTCCAAAAAATTTGTGCATTTCCATAACTGCGGGCCTTTTACAGTCAGGAGGAATCTGTTTGAATCTGCATTCTGGAATTAATTCTGATTGTTCAAGTTTTCCCAACCCATACCTCGGCTTTGTTGGCCTCATTAAACAAACCATCTGGGTAAGCCTAGGATCTTCTTCTTCTATAGTATGGATCATAAGAACATGATCAAAATCGGGTTCAGGCTCATGTGGAAAAGGAATATCAGAACATTTAGGATTCAGACATGAACTGATGGAAGTGGATGGAGGGGCGACACCGATCCTTTGGCGAACTTCCTGCGAACTTGGGATGAAAGCACAGAGAAAACTTCTACCACAACAGACTCATAAATACACAGAGGTACTCAATAACAGAATGGCATACTCATTTTATTTCAGAATGGAAAAGATCTTACAGGATGCTCACAGAGCTTTTATAGAAATGGATTCCATACAAAGATAGACTAATCTCGCATTTACCGGACTTTTCACAGCTCAGAATTGAGAAAGTTACTACCGGAAGCTTCTAGCGAGGTATAGGCTCTGTCTTAGAATTAGACTTAACACCCAAACATTTGACTCCTCTAATGGTTCGGCCACTTTAGGTTCTTATTAGTGCCGAGCGCACTGATACGCAAGCTTCTCAAATCAACTAAAGACTTTGAGTGATTTCTCGTGTTGCAAGCAGATCAGACTAGATGTCCGCAGATGCAGAGTAGGAGAACACTCGACTCAAACACACACATCAAACTCTCAAAAAATGCCGCCCCTAACAGAATGAACCTTACCCTCCTTATATAGGATGAGAAGAGGGGACAAACATTACTGTTGGTCGGACAGGAAATGACTTAAAGAATCATTACTTTTCAGTCTTTACCAAATCGACGTCCGCACAACTATTCGGGTCAGACGAGTCAGACCGAATAATTGCTTTTGGGTAACGCATGTGATATAGTCTGTAAAGCCAATCAGAAAATTTATTATGACCATCAACACAGTGGATAATTTTGTACAAAAAGCCCACGAGAAAAGATTAAATGTGAATATTTACACTGTGGAAGCTTTTAAACAGTAAAGCCCATGGGAACACTGATCACAATTAAGCCCTTGTGATTGGTACATAATCAAAATACAGTCAGATCAGGGAATCTGTCTCCTTTATAAAGTAGATCATCACATGCCTTTTTATAGATTCTTCGGACTATCATGGGTTTGCCCAGTATGATCTGGTGCTGGACTTTGGTTAAGACATACCATTCTAAGTGTTCTCTCATGTATTCTTGGAGGGAATAATTTGTCATGTGAAAAGGATCCCACTCTTGAACTGTCATTTCTTTGACTGTACTATATATGCGATGAAAACAATCTCCAATGTTGTACTCAGAGCATTTATGACAGTATTTTGTTTCATACCCTTCATGATATACTGGGTCCATGGCTGTTCTGTTAACCCTATAATCTGTCCACCAATTCTGGAACCATTCACATTGTAGATTTTTCTGGGAAGCTGCCATTGTGCTGAATTTTAACTTTGTGTAATGGGTGTCTGTCCTGTCATCAATATTCATGAAATCCCACCACAACTTCTTATAATCTGAAAAATCATAGACCGTGTCGGGGAACATTACCTTAGGATCATTTCTAGGCCATCTAGCACATGGTTGGACTTGAGGGTGGTTAATCCACAAATCTCTGGTTCGGTAGATACAATAATAGGCTTCATAGGTTCTTGTGTTATTGTCTCCATGGTGTCTGATACCTCCAATGTCATGAAAATTCGTTTCCAAGGACTGCCTTGCAGTTCTGGCATCTGCTTTTGCTTTGTCATACATCATATCATGGATCCACTTTCTTCCTTTTGGGTAAACTTTTCTTTCAGGTACATAGTGCTGGAGATCAGTGTGAGGCTGTAAGTTGGCATCAAGGACTTTTGTGTTCCTTAATTGCCATGTGGGTCTCCAGTTGTTTCTGTATGTGTCCCAATCTTGATTATATGGAATAGTTCTCAGGACCTCACATTTTTGGTGTTGGTTCCACTCAGTAACAATCATCATGATATGTGCTGCGTCTTGTTCAAGGTATTCTCTGCTGAGAAAGTCAGGAAGGCAATTTTCTTTTCCTTTGATGTGTTCAATGGAAAAATCAAAATTTGCAAATAGTGCCTGCCATCTGGAAAACTTTGCTTCTTCTGGTTTCTTGATGTCCTTGGATAAGACCTTCTTCATTGCTGACGCGTCCGTTCTAAGAAGAAAAGGTTTGTTTATTAGATATACTGCAAACTTGCTGATGCAATTCCAAGCAGCTTTCACTTCTCTTTCAATAACAGAATAATTCTATTCTGCTGGGCTCCATACTCCTGAGGCAAACTGTACCACTTGTTCTTCTTTATCAGATTTTTGTTTCAGAATTCCTCCCCAGCCTTTATCACTGGCGTCAGATTCAACTATCTTAAATGCCTCATCATCTGCTATATATAGTATGGGTAAAGACTTTACCTTTGCTTTGATTTCCTGCACTACTCTGGTATGGGCATCTGACCACTGGGGGGGGTTTTTGCAAGCGTTTTATTAAGCATTTCCCTGTCACTGGCACAGTCCTGATAAAAGTTTCTTACATAATTCAGGCAACCAAGAAACCTTTGCAGTTGTGTCTTGTCCATTAAGACATCTGGAAATTTGTCTGCAAAGTCGATGGCATGTTGTTACAGAGAGATTTGTCCATTAGAAATCTGGTGGCCCAAGAACTTTATAGAAGTCTGAAATACTTCTATTTTCTTTTTGCTAAGCACAAGCCCATTTTTCTGGACCAACTTCATGAAAATATTCACATGTTTGAAGTGATTATCAATATTTTTGGAAAAAATTAAAACATCATCAATATATACAAGTAGCCAGTCAAAATATGGTTTAAAAATATCGTCCATGACCTTTTGGAACTTTGAAGGAGAATTTTTATGACCAAATGGCATGACATTCCATTCATAATGTCCTGCAGGAATACTAAAAGCAGTTTTGAATTTATCTTCCTCATTAATGGCAACTTGCCAAAATCCTGCCTTTAAATCAAATTTTGAAAACACTTTGGCCCCTGCAATTCTCCTGATCAAATCTCCTTTGTGTGGAATGGGATAAGTATCATCGGCCAAAACTGAGTTTAGAGGCTTGTAATTTATCACAAGTCTAGGGATACCTCTAATTTGTTCAGCTCTCTTGTTTACATAGAATCCATAGCAATTCCAAGGACTAGTGGATTCTCTGATCAATCCTCTGTTGAGCAATTGCTGTATTTCTTGTTGGCACAGTTCTCTGTATTCTTGGCTCATAGGGATTTCTCTGCTTTTACAGGGCTTTCCTGTGTATCCTTCTTTGTAGGGAAACTTAATGGTATGTTTCTTTCTATGCCAGAAAGCATTTGGCTCTTCTGAGCAACATTTTTCTTCCAATTTTCCTTTCAGTTCTTGAATTTTTCTTTTGATTTGGGGTAGTTTCAGCTGTTCTTCTACTCTCAATGTGATTTTTAGATCTTTAAGATCTGATAGAAAAGATTCTGATTTGTCTAATTTCTGCATGGCTTGAACCATAGTAGAAACTCTTGGAGTTGAAACAGAAGGAAGCTCAATCCTTTTTCTTGAACCCTTAGATGTGGGTACAGAAATAAAATAACCAGCTCTACTTCCCTCCATCCTTGTTGAACCATGAGGTTCAACTGCAGCTAAAAAGACATTCCCTAATATACAATCAACAGGGATGTCTGCTATGGCAAACTTCATGTATACATAGTGGGTGTCAAAACATAGTGAAGCTCTAGGAATTTCATACTTGAGTTTCTTATTTCCTAGGCCTACAACTTCTCTTTCAGCGGAGACCCAATATTTTGCTGGAACATTTATGATGTTAAGAATATTAATATCTGCACCAGAATCTAATAATGCAGTCATAAAAAATACTTGGCCTTGGATATAGATTTTTACCTTGACATGGTGTTGCTGGTATGTGATGGTAAATAGTCTCATATCCTGAAAGCCAAAATTTGGATCTGGCCTTCCTTCTGCAACTTGGATTTCTTGGCTATAGGCTGCTGTGTTCCATGATTCTTCTTCTTCTTTAATTTCTTTGCCTTTCTTAATTTCTGCAATTTGAGCTCTGATTGCAGAAATCTCTGCTTTGAGTTGGTGAATTTCACCACTCACTTCTCCCAAAGTCAGGGATCTTACTTTCCCAGGTTTCTGGTGATGCATTTGGAAAGATTTAGTGTTCCTTTCATAGGATGCATCAATAAACAAAGGCTTCTTACCTGATCCTTTTGAAGCTTTTGATTTAAGTTGGTCTGTGAATGCTTCTATCAGGCGGTTCTTCATGGCTCCATCTTCCATTGTTCTAATATGTGATAAAATCTTCATTTCTGCCTCTTCTTCAGCAGATGCCATTAGGACTTTTTCTTTAGGAGGCTTTATTTTTTCTTCCTCTTCGCTGGAACTGTACAAAAATTCAGAGTCATCTTCATAAAAAATATGACATGCACATTCTTCTGAATTAGAACAAGAACATTCAGATGATTCAGAATCAGTATATTGGCCCATATTAACTTGAAATTCTTCTTCTGAAGTGCTAAAAGAATCAAGAGAAAATTCCTCTAGTTGGTGCTGCTGGGCTGAGTCTTTGATAATAAGATGTGGGCACCTTTCTGTAACATGGGTCTTTGATTTACATCTCATGCAAAAAATATGGCCTGAATGCTCTTTCTTAACCTGTTTAGGCTTTTGAGCATAAACAACTATCTTTTTTCCCTTATTAAGCTTAGATTCTTCTCCTTGGGGACATCTTGACGCTGTATGCCCAGTCTGGCCACACAACCAGCAAGTAATTTTATTCCATTTTTCTTGCTTGGATGTATGCAAATGGATGTCAGAAGGAGTATAATAATGGGTTTTTGGGATATATTTGTAGAGGCCCTTCTGTTTATGGCTTCTATCCCTTGTAGAATACTTCCTTCTATTTTTTGGATAATTCTTTCTATTTTTTTAGAAAGTCTCTTTGAATTCCCTTTTGGCCCTTTTCTTAGACTTTCTCTTTTTGACCAATGGGTCATCTATTGTCAGCCCATACTTGCTGCAAATGGACTTCTTATCTGGTAGTCTGGATAATTTTTCCAGGGACTTGTTTACCTTTGAGCTGGTACAAAGGCTTACGAGTGTCTTTGTAATAAGAGAATAAATCTCTCCCCATGTGTAAGACTCAAAAGGAAACTGGAAAATTTCTTGCAATCTAATATAGTCAACAAATTTAGAGGGTAGAGCAGCTAAATATACTTGTTTCCAGAGCAGATTTTTGGAATCTTTCACCTCATAGATTCGCTGCATCCAATCTCTATGGAAGTCATCAAATTGAGACATCTTATGACATTTGAGGTTCATCAAAATGACCTCATGTTTGTTGGCAATTTCTGTTTCACATCCACACCAATGTTCTAAGATCATTGATGTTAGAGCACCAATCATATTGCTTGTTACAGTACCGTCAGGATTATGAATAACATCTCCTTTTTCATCCTTGAGAACTTCTGCTTCCATGGTTTCAATAAGTTTAGGAGAAGATTCAGTTTCCCACCATCTGAGAAGAGTACCTGTAAAACATTGGATAATGGTTCTGCAAGCATCTACCTCTGATTTTCCTCTAAGACACATGAGTTTATATTCAGTATACATTAAATCAATCATCTGGTGGATTTGGCCAATACTCATATTGTCTATGTTCCATTCTCTGTGGGAATCAAGGAAGAAAGTATGAGCTTCGGGTAATTTTCCCTTTCCTTCGATGTCAGGACCAGAATATCTGGAAAATCTATGTTCAAGAGGCTCATAGATTGGTAGGATTTGTGTTTCTTGAGACTTTTGTTCTTCAGTTTCTGGTTCCCTGAATAAGGAAGCAATACTGATGTGTTCAGACTCATCAATCTTTGAGGTGGTTTCTTTGGGGAACAACAGAGGGAACTTTTGCACATTTCTTATTGGATTCTCAATTTTTATATTTCTTTTCACCAGGAAGGAATTTGGAACTGGCTTTTCAACTTTTGTGACCTGCATCTTTTCAAATTTCTCATTTAGGCCAGTAAGGAGTGTCTTAGTTACATCAATATGTCTGACTAAGTTTTCTCCTATTTCTTCAATCTTATTCAATGATTCCCTGGTGTAAGAACGAGTCATACTGGAATCAAACTGTATATTATTCAAACAAGAATTTACACCATTAAATGAAGACTGTACAATATCTACTTGCTTCTTTACATCTTCTGCTTTAGCCATATTCATTTCTAGACCTTTCGGAGCAGTATTGGTCCAATTTAACTGTTCACTAGCCTTTTGAATTCTACCATCAATTCCTAAGGCATTATCATCTTTTTGGACCAGGGAAAGCACTAAGTTGATTTAAAACATATTCTCTTTAAATATTCTATTTTTCTTTGGCTTATAAATACATCTAGGTTCCGATTTTCTTTCTCCCATCTTAAGAGTAAAGTAATGATTTGTTTGGATGATTTTCCGATGTCTTTTATATTTTCTCATTTAAAACGCCTTTTAAGTAATAGATTTTGTTTTTTTTAAAGAGAATTTTCTCCTTTGTATTCTATGTTGTTTAAACCCTTTAAGTATAGTTCTTTTTTTTCTTTCTTTCGCTTAAGTATGTTTTGTAAGAATTAGGAGACAAGGTTAATCAAATATTAAATTAAAATAAATAAATTGATTTAGAATGTTATTAAAAAATTATTATTTAGGTTATATTATTATATTTATAAGCCATAATTCTAACTTAATGTGTGAAAATAAGTTGAGTTTGGTATATGAGTATTATATATTTTTAATATAATTATTGTTTAAATTAAATCCGATTTAACCATTGTAAAAAATGTCTTATTTAATATGATAAGGATACAATTATGATTGAGAATTTATTTTAATTTTACTTGTAGCAATTATAATCTAAACAAAATTAATTAGTATAAAATTTTTGAAATTCTATTGTATCATAAACTCCTCTAAAACTATAGTGTGGAGAAAATTATTACTAAACAAGAAATGTTATTTCAAGATTGAAGGCTATTAGAGGATTTTCTTGTTACATGAGAAAAAGAAACTCTAAGTTATCCATTGTGACTATGAAATTCAAAGAGGAGAAATTTTGGAAAATTGGAAGAAAATATAGGTGAATTCAAAATTTATTTATAATTTATAGTTTTAAAATAAAAAGATTACTTTCCATTCAATTATAAAAAAAAACTAACGATGTTCTATTTAATATAAAAGGTTAATTAGCATGGACAACTAAAAGTTCAATTACTTGAAGTTTCATAAAGCATAATAATGTTGTTTCCTTACTAAACAATATTTAAAAATTATCAATAATATAAAAATATTAGTTAACTATATCTAAAATTATGGTAACCTAAATAGAAAAGAAGAAAAATAAAGTAATCATTAATCATAAGTTAAAAGATCAAAATTATATGTATATTATGATTTGTTTGAAAAATTAAACTAGCATTATTAGAACATGAATAATTTTTTATGGGTACTTACTAGATGTAGATAAGTATTTTGTTAAGGGGAAGATTAAGTCATGGATACAAAAAAATCCAAATAATTTATATTAAGGATTGGTGTGACCCCTATTAAGTGTGGTCCCCACTTTCTTAACCAAAACATTAAACTCACAAATTATGGGCAAGCTAACAAAAAATAAAATCTCATAAGTATGGAGGGGGTGGCACATTCACCCCC
>APFE030024996.1:0-15076 GCA_000404065.3 Pinus taeda
TTTTATGTCCCAGCCTGAAGGATTTGCTGTGAAAGGACATGAACATAAAGTATGAAACTTGTGAAGTCCTTGTATGGCCTCAAACAAGCACCACGAGCCTGGTATGAAAAACTAACTGAGCATCTTCTGAAACTCAACTTCAATCATTTTGATCTTGATGATGCAACTTTATTTGTCAAGAAAGTTGGCAAAACAGTTGTATATCTTGTGGTATATGTAGATGATGTTTTCATGACAGGGAACAATGAAAGCTACATTGCATCCATAAAGAAGGAATTGGGGAAAAGTATTGAAATCACTAATTTGGGCCATGTTCATTACTATCTTGGTATTGAAGTAACCCAACTTCTAAAGTCCATATTTCTTTCTCAAAAGAAATACATTGGAGATTTGTTGAACAAGTTTGGCATGACAGAATGCAATCCTCTTACTACTCCAATGGAACAAAACTTAAAGCTCACATCTATTGAAGGAAAAGAATTTGAAGATGCAACAAATTATAGACAGCTTGTAGGAAGTCTCAACTACCTAACTACTACTAGACCAAACATTTCGTTTGCTATTGGAATCCTCTCCAAGTTTATGCAAAAGCCTTGTGAGGTACATTGGTCTGCTGCAAAAAGAGTTCTAAGGTACTTGAAGGGAACTCAAGACTTTGGAATCAAGTATACACAAGTGGACGACTTCAGTGTGATTGGATACTCTGATTCAGACTTCGATGGAGACAAAGAAACTGGGGTATCTACTTCAAGATATGCTATGAGTCTTGGATCAGGAGCTGTCTCTTGGAGATCACACAAAGAATCAGTTCCAACAGATTCCACAACAGAAGCAGAATATGTGGCAGCAGCTGAAGCAACAAAAGAAATTGTATGGCTTAGGAAAATTATTGAAGATTTGCAGGTAAAACAAGTACAATCAATACCTCTAGCATAAAAGTTGGCCAAGAACCCAAAGTTCCATGATCGAATGAAGCACATCAACACTAAATATCATCTAATTTGACATCATGTTGAGGCGAAAACAATCCATCTCCGTCATTGTTCCACTAATGAGTGAATTGCAGACATCTTCACCAAAGCGCTTGAAAGAGAAAAACTTGAACGATTCAGAATGATGCTTGGACTCACCAACATCCCTTCAGATTAAGGGGGGAATGTTGACACCTAATTATAAGGATTGGGTGAATATAATGTTAATAAATAAATAAATAATATGAACAGTCATTGGGAGATGAAGTGAATAGTCTCTCCCTCATATATATAATGAAGAACTACTCGAAAAAATATGAAATATGAATTAATTTTACTTTGACGAGTAATTGCCTAGCCTAACATTTATTTGCAGAATATGAATATTTTTTATTTTAAATATATAAACTAATTTAATACCTTAAATACCTTCAAAACACTTTCATTAAAAAAGTTAACAACAAACTTATAATACATCTCTACCTAATAAAAAAATAAAACATAAAACTAAAAACTAAAAACTTAGAGAAAAATAAATGCCAAAAAATTCAAAACTTACTAACACTTAATATGGTAGTTTATCCAACTGTGGCAAACCTGATTTGAACGCAATTCAGAATTTTGAACCTGCGTGATTACACGACCATTGAGAGAGTTTGAACCGTTATTCATCTTCTCGATGCCAACCATTTGATTTATACATTTTTGCTATAAAATATTTACATACGTTTTTGTTATGAAATATTTACATATGTTTTGTTCCAAAGGTCTCGGTTGATGGAGCTAAGGACCAGTGACAGCTGGCAGAAAGATTATCAAAATGCCGGCTGACGGATCAACCGCAGAGTTCCGAAATGACGGTGAAAGAAGAGAGATGCGTAGAGGACAGGTAGTGGGCACTCCGCTAAATATAGAGCAAAAATATGGGCCGGTGTCGCCCAAGGTTTCATTTCGTTTGAGATATGCGGCGGCCTCCTTATGCTAAGCACGTCGTCAACCAGAGCACATAATAAAAAGTAGGTGCCAAAAGGCTCTTCGCTTCTCCGTTAGAGACGTGTGGGTAACCTTAAGATGATGGTGATTGACTTGAAAGGCCAGTGGGCACTGGTAAGGTCGGTCGTGTTTGCTTTTAAAAGTACTTCAAGAGCCGCTGTTGCCAATGTCGAACAAGATGGGCGCGACACGCACAGTACTGGCGGTGACGATTTTGTTGTTGGGATGGCTCTGCGTATTGTCGGATGCTTCTACTCGTGTTGGGGGCATCCGCGACATACCGGATGTGGAACACAATAAAGAGATTCAAGACCTTGGACGCTTTGCTGTCGATGAATACGACAAGCAACAGGTGGTGGTCTGTGTGTATATTGTGTAAAATTTTGTGATTTATATTCCACCCATAGGTATATGCACTTCAAAATTAATTGAGGGTTTTCTTGGCTTTGTGCAGAATGTGAGTCTTTTGTTCTGTAAAGTGGTAAAAGCGGAGGAGCAAGTAGTGGCAGGCGTGCGGTACTACCTTACAATAGAAGCTAAGGATGGCAACAAAACCGGGGTGTATGCAGCCAAAATATGGGTGAAGGCATGGGAGAACTTCAAGCAGCTTCTTGATTTCAAGCCTGTGCAGACCCCGCATTAACAATACTCTCTTGTTTTCTTCTTTTCTGAAGTTTGAAGGTTCACTCAATAAGAATGTGCTGATGGTGTAGATTCAATTAATAATAAGCTGAATGTCTCTTTATTAATTCTGCCCATGAGTTTGAAGGCCGTCCTCGCATTTGCCATGTATACCAGGCTCTGGTTTTGTAAATATTCGTCACGTTGATGAACCAAAATAACTGTAGCAAAATGAAAATGGAAAGTGACTTAAATATGTAAAAGTCAAACTCAAATAATTTTAATAATAATCTATTATGTAATACTGATACCAAATCATAATCCAACTATTTAAATGCATTTTTATAATCCAATTGTCTAAGACACGATTGTCGTTAAAGCATACTCTAAACAGTGTGTCTTTTGGAAAAGCAGTAGTGTAAACGGATTGTTTTTTATTACCCTGAAAATTATGGAAATTACGTAAGATTTTCTCATAAATTTTGATAAGAATTTTCGTAAATCTAAATTTAATGGTTAGATTTTAAATTTTTGAGTGTTCCTGAAATTTTTAATGATACTAAATTTATTTCCACCATAAAAACATAATTCGAACCTGACTATTGCAAAAAATTTTAAATTTTTATCTTTCTTCTTTTGAAAATAATTAAACCAACCATTTTCTTCACCTGATAACATTTATCCCGTAATGTGAGAACTATATCTATCCCCTTGTCTACCATTTTTGTTCTGTAATAACATCTGTCCCGTGGTGTGAAGAGACATCTGTCCCCGTCTTTGGCTGTGAACTTTCCTCCATGCTGCACAACGGTCCGCACAGACCCAGGGGCCAATCAGTCGTCGTTTGGTGATGAATGGTTTGAAGTTCCATCGAAAATTTGAGGGAACGATAGAAATAGGCGCGAGGTGTAACTAAAGAACCCAAAACCAGTGGGCCTTCTCTATGTGTTAGCAAAAACCATATGTTTCTTCCATTCATTAGATAGTTTTCAAAAATATTTGAATTTACATCATTGAAAATATACATCTATTTTCACAATGGCAAAAGATTTTTTAGCCTCGTTTCTAATTGAAACAATATAAAAAAACCAAAAAAATAAATATATACCTTTTTTTGTTTTTTTGGTAAGTAAGTACTCACAGGGGATTTGAACCAATGACCTATCACAAAGAGTGCCTTAACAAGGCACCCATTTACCATCAATCCAAAGCCCCATGGGCTCAAAAAAATAAATATATACCATCAACAACCAAGGGAATTGAACTTTTCTCTTAACATTGCTCAATCGAAGAACACTATCAATAGAATTTCTTCTCCATTAAAAACTTCAAGCTTTATAGATTCAAAAATTTATGTAATTAAAAGGAAAGTTTTCCACATCTAATAGAGAAATATTGTAATATGTAATACACATCTGCAGCATTGTTGTTGTATGGCTTGGTTGGTAGTTTTTGTTGTTATTTAAGAATGGTTTTCAAATTTGGTCTTTACAATGAATTCAAGTTTTGTTGATATCTTTTTCTAATAATGTGGTTTCTTTTAATTCATGCCTTTTTATAATAATATGGTTTCTGTTCATTAACAATGTCATTTAATTTTTCTATGATTTCAACATCAACTTAAAAACTTATTTCCACATGGACACCCACACACACAACGTATTTCCTAGATGTTGAATGGAGAAAATGAAGTGGGAGACACAATAGTAGTTGTATGGATAGCTATTGGCATTCTATATCTTTTGGGAAGACCAACCGGAAAAAGAAAATTAAGTTGTAGTCGTGTAGGCACACCAATCTTATGTTGTGTGGTTATTAATAGAGCCCTGGAGTTTCATTTTAACAATTCTCCGTGGTTTAAAACTCCACATAATTTTATGGGAAGCACACTTATTATTTCTCAATTTTTTTTTTAGCATTAATTTCTATGTTTTCAAAAACTAGAGAGTTAGTAAAAAAAATAGGCTTTTTAAGATAAGAGAAGAAATATAGGGTTTTAAATGAAGTTTGATTTTACAAATGCTAGGCTTAATAGTAAGCTTGATTACAATAAGTTCAAATGGAAGAAATGCTAGGCTTAATAGTAAGCTTGATTACAGTAAGTTCAAATGGAAGAAATGCTAGGCTTTTGTAAGCATTATGGTTGTCAGTCAGGGAATCATCTAAAAATAGAAAAGAGATGGTAGTAGTTATTTACAAGAATATTAAAAAAACTTTTGAATCACTAAGTGTAGTTACCACCATCTAATGGGGTAATTTCATAATTGAACAATCTTGTTTGAATGGTTGTCAAAATTGAATAATCTTGTCTTAATGGTTGGTTGACAAAAAAGAAATAAAATGTTGCAAATTAGGAAAGAAAATGAAGATACAACAGAAAATGTGGTTATGATGTAAAAATGTCAATATTATCACTTTAATCTATTTTTTAAACATAAAATTACATCTTTAACTAATTTATTTCATTTGTTACAATAAAATGAAAAATTATTCATTTATTACTATAAAATGAGAATGTATTCATTTATTACTATAAAATAAGAATTCAAATTAATAAAGAGATTACTTTGTCTATATACCGATTTTCGCTAAAAAGAAACCCTAAATAAAAAACCATATCGGTCTTATTATGCTATCTCAAGATTTCCATGTCTAACATCAGAGTTTCAAAGTAATGATGTCTTCATGGAAAATGTAAGGAGCCCTATTGGCCTTATTATACTATGTCAAGATATCTATGTGGAACATCAAAGTAATGTCATGAAAATGTCCTCATAAAGGTAGGATGGAAGATGTTTTCATAGTGGTAGGATGATCAGTACTCAAATATATTCGACATCCTCGAAGATGTAGTAGATGGTAGTAGTTATTTACAAGATGAAAAAACAAAATTGTGAATGAGTAAGTCTAATGAGGTAATCTCATAATTGAACAATCTTGTGTTAATGGTGAGTTGACAAGAAAGAATAAAATTTTACAAATTAAAGAAAATGGAGATACCACAGAAAATGTAGTATGTGGTTAGGATGTAAAAATGTCAATACCGTCACTTTAATATATTTTTAAGCGTTGGACAAGTATGAAAAATAACGTTTCAAATGTTGAACTACATACCTGTTGAAGGCCACTGATTGGGACCATGAAATCGCTTGTAGTAGATGGTAGTAGTTATTTACAAGATGAAAAAACAAAATTGTGAATGAGTAAGTCTAATGAGGTAATCTCATAATTGAACAATCTTGTGTTAATGGTGAGTTGACAAGAAAGAATAAAATTTTACAAATTAAAGAAAATGGAGATACCACAGAAAATGTAGTATGTGGTTAGGATGTAAAAATGTCAATACCGTCACTTGAATATATTTTTAAGCATTGGACAAGTATGAAAAATAATGTTTCAAATGTTGAACTACATACCTGTTGAAGGCCACTGATTGGGACCATGAAATCGCTTGCTTTTATGGACGCTTCAGAAGCTTCATAACTCCCCTTCCAATCCCCTAGAAAACTAATATATGAAAAAATATGAAGTGAAATACTTCAATAGATTGATTTTCAGAGTTGAGCAGAGCAAGATGTAATTACAAGCAGAAATACATATAAGAAGACAAAAATCCACATCAAACCTTCGAGTTGAATGGAAAGATTAAGGGGTTCTGCTTGATACAGAGTATAACCTTGATGATTATCATTCAGCAACAATTTCATCATTTCCTCCTCAGGAAGGGAAAAAAGCGGTCGACTTTGCTCAAAGACTTAGTGCAAAAAATCTTCATCGATGACATAATGGACAATATAAAAAAAAAATACGAAGTCTACACATGACTATATAAAAATCAATCAACCATTCCATACATAATAATTTTAATTGGTTCCTCCTAAATCAATGCACTGAATGAAAGGCCAGGGAAATGAAAGTTGAAAATTAAAACTGAGTGTTAAAATACCTTGCAAACTTGTACTACACATGACTATATAAATACCATTCAACCATTCCATACATAATAATTTTAATGGGTTTTGCCTAAATCAATGAACTGAATAAAAGACCAGGGAAATGAAAGTTGAAAATTGTAACTGAGTGTTAAAATACCTTGCAAACTTGTACTACACATGACTATATAAATATCATTCAACCATTCCATACATAATAATTTTAATGGGTTTTGCCTAAATCAATGAACTGAATAAAAGACCAGGGAAATGAAAGTTGAAAATTATAATTGAGATTTAAAATACCTTGCGAACTTGTGTTGCACTCGCCAACGGTTGGGATTGGAAAAATCAATGCAGGCAAGATTCACTCGCTCAGAATAATCTACCTCAATCATCATTAATTATGTATTTTTTCATTTGTTTCTTTTAAATCTCCTATACCTTCAAAATATGCATGTTCACGGATACAAATACATAGCTAGTTCTCCTATGCTATCAATGAATGTGAAAAGAAACTTTTGTTATAAATGAATGCTAACATAAACCTCATATCATTATTGCTAACTCTATGAGTGCTGCCATTATGACTGATGCCCTGGGAATGGATGAACAACCTCCATTACATCCTATTGCAGTTTCTTGAATGTTGTTAAAACCTCATGCAGACTTTAAAGTGCTACATCAGTGAAAAAACTGAAATTTTTTGAAATGTCCTATTGACAAACAACCCTTCATTGAACATTTTATAATATTATTTAAAAAAAAAAATTAACTCTTAAAAATCAAAATTTAAATTTATTTTGACTAGTAAATTTTGCTAAACACTTCTTTGACGTGGTAAAAGGCTTTAAAAGGGCTTTGATGCATCAGTGTATTGTGCAATGTTGTAAAACAGCTGTAGGAACATCTGTCAGAAGCCTTCCCGCTCGCCAAGATTGAAGTGTTGGCACGTTGGCGCACAATACAGACACTGGGCATTAATGGTTGGGTATTCGTTCTCATACTAAACCCTAAAGACACTGGACATTAATGGTTGGGCATTACTAAACCCTAAATGAAGTCTGGTAAGGGATTGTGACAGGAAATAAATGTTTGGAATTGCACATTGGTTTACAATGAATTGAGATTCGGGACTGCAATAGAAGTTGTTTGTTGAGTTGTTTGTTGGATTTGCAGTGGCCACACACCTGAGCCGGGGATTCATAGCAGGCATCAGCTTGGGCTCAAATTTATAGCAGGCATGAACGTGGGCTCTTTCGTTTTCTTCGTGCTGGCGATTATTGTATTGCAAGGAAACGATCCAAGAATGGGCACTGGCCCCATAGATTCACTTACAAGGAACTCAGCTTTGCCACTGGCAGATTTCGGGACGAAAACGTTTTGGGCTAAGCTGGTTTCTGTAAGGTTTACAAGGGCGTTATCTCCACCAGCAGCGAGGAAATCGCAGTGACATGTCTAACGAAGGAGTTCACAGACGGAATATTCGTGGTTAAAGATCCTCTTCACTGCACTTGTATCTTTATTACGATGCTTTGATACAGTTCATTTAGGCTTTCGACATTCGGGAATCTAATTGCAGTCTGGGCATTTGTCTCAAAGTTGCTGCATGCAGCAAGCCTGGAGTCTTTTCGAATAAACATGCTTTCAATTTGCTATTTTTCCACCTGGAAAATACAATGCAATGCGTGCTCTACAACGAAATTTTTGTATGTGGTTGGGTAAAGAACTCTCCATCAAAATTTTACCGTTTAAAACAAAAAGAACTTTGTAAATGTTGAATTTACTATAAGTGAAAAGAACTGAAGCCTCAGTTTATTTTATAAATGTAATTCAAGGATATTTCTTTGCACACTTCATTCCCAATTAATCCTTTGTTCTATTGACCTGGGCACTGCTTATTAAGCAAATAACACAGATAAGGGTTTTGCATCAGCAGTTACAACTTTTGGTTTTGTCATTAAACACTTTTTTTAGGTAGAAGCTAAGTCATAGGACATCTCCCCTAGGGTCCTGTGTCTCGTATTTTACGTATTGGACACGAAAACAACCCTAATACGTGTCGAATACGATTTTCAACGTGTCTTGAAAAACTGAATACGTATTCTCCATTTTCCGTCGTGTCCTGAATTTAGAAAACACGTATTTGGTTGGTAGAAAACGTTGCCCTAACGTATTTCGACAGGTTGAATACGTACCGTGCAAAAAAACGTAATTTAAAGCCTACGCGTTCAATTTTTCCCGGTTATTTGCGGCGGTTGTAATTAAAATCAAAACGACTATCTAGCTCCCACGTCAAGACGGCTCTGACACTTCTGGAATCGAGCCGAGTTTTCCAACGATAAGTTGGGCTGTGAGTTATTACCAGGAACAGGGACAAATTTTCCTTAATCAAGGCACAAGGCCGAATCTCCTATTTGCTACGAAACTAGTCACCGTAATAGGACGTAATTTGTTGCTAATGTTTGGAATCAAGCCAATCACAACAATCTATGAATCAATAAAGGACCGACACCAAAATTTGGCAAAGACCAAAGTCCTTGGTCAAATTCATTGTTCAACTAAGGCCGAGCGCACCTGTGTTAAGGACGAATTTCGTTGTGATAGCCCACGGAATCAATCAACTTTAGTCCAAATATCAGTTGGAAATTGGATGATCAATCAATAATTAAATAGATACAAAGCTTGGTGAACAGCTCGCAGTAGATCGCTTTGTAATTGTTTACTCCTGGGTAAATCCTGAAGCGTTGGATATGAATGGACATTTAAGGTAATGCGGAGACCACCTGTAGACATGCGCAACACCAATCGAGACCGTTAAATGCGAACTGCGTAGTGATTGGACTGCATCGATTGGAGGTTAAGTCCAGTGTAGGAGTTATAAATCTTGGAGGAGGCGGAATTGTTTTGTGAACAAAAGGAAACTGCATTTTAGGGAGACAAATTCACTGCCATGTTCAGATTTGAAGCATCATTCCCTATTCCTATTGTTGATCCCAACCGACTGCATCTACACATTCCTGTGACAACGTATTTTCCCACACAAAAATCAGGTTCTATCTCTTAGTTTGCATTATCTAGAGATTGTTAACGGTGGACAGTCATAAAATTTCCCGGTTATTTTCGGACTTAGACCCGAACTATGAACTTTGAGAAGTAATCATATTTTAATTTGATTAGATAAGCTGCAACCTACAATTTAATATGGATAAAAAACTATATTTCGGTATATATATATATATAAAACGTGTCCCTCGTGTCCTGTTTCCAGGTCGCCGCGTTTCGTATTGAATACTCGTATTTACGTGTCCTCCGTGTCTCGTGTCCTCGCGTCATGTGACTTAGGGTAGAAGGGATGAATATTGCTTTTTAGGTTAACCAGGGTCCAGTGAATATTGGTTTGAAGTTCTTATTGTATAAGAAGATGGAGATGGTAATCTTGGAACAGTGTATTTAAAGCCGGTAAAAGAAGTGGAAGTTTTCTTTTTTTAATCTTTTTTTAAGAGAAAAAATTTTGGATCTCAAATAATTGTTATTAATAATAATATTGTAAAATTGGAAGAATAAATATGTTTTCAATCATTATTAAAATGATTGAGAACATTGGTAAATCTGTTGTTGTCTTTGAGTTTTGCAGTCGATGATGTTTGTTGACATTATGTAGACGCATGTCCATAAAGTGAAATAAAATTTTAGTTGAAGAAAAATGTGGAGTAAATTTTTCTAATGTATGAATTTATTTGAACTAAAATTGCTTATGTGAGGAGGTCAGGTAAGGCATTTTGATTGGTGACCGAGGAGTTTGGTAGGCCAGATTTTGTGTTCAAATTTTTTGGGGCGAACAATATGAACATATAATGTCTTAACAATCTTAAAAAAAAAAATATGTTAGCTAATATTATTTTTATTATCATTATTTTATATTAGTTTTAATATATACATCAAAATTTAGTTGTTTTAGTTTGAATTATAAAATGAGCATTGTAATCTAAATTAAATGGCTAATTAGAAACTATAGGCCAATACAAATACTATAAGCCAAATACGATGACTTATCAATACCAAAAAAAACCATAACTCACTTATTAAAAAATAAAAATAAAATAAAAATGTTAATTAAAAGAAAGAAAAAAATACTTTGGGAATAAATCTCATTCTTTACTATGTATTTACTTCCCACATCAAATTACAATGATCATCAAAACATTTATTCTCACTTTATCATGGAAATTCCAATAAAGTGAAATAAAATTTTAGTTGAAGCAAAATGTGGAGTAAATTTTTCTAATGTATGAGTTTATTTGAACTAAAATTGCTTATGGTAAGGCATTTTGATTGGTGACTGAGGAGTTTGGTAGCCCAGATTTTGTGTTCAAATTTTTTGGGGCAAACAATATGAACATATAATGTCTTAACAGTCTTAAAAATATATATATATTAGCTAAATATGATTTTCATTATTATTATTTTATATTAGTTTTAATATATACATCAAAATTTAGTTGGTTTTATTTTGAATTATAAATGAGCATTGTAATCTAAATTAAATGGCTAATTAGAAACTATAGGCCAATACAATACTATAAGCCAATACGATGACTTATCAATACCAAAAAAAACCATAACTCACTTATTTATATAAAAAAAATAGTTAATTAAAAGAAAGAAAAAAATACTTTGGAAATAACTCTCATTCTTTACTTTGTATTTACTTCCCACATCAAATTACAGTGATCATCAAAACATTTATCCTCACTTTATCATGGAAATTCTTAATCTGAAATAGACTTTGTTACAATACTATAGGCCAATACGATGACTATCAACACCAGACGCCGGGAAAAAACCATAAACTCACTTATTTATATAAAAATATTTATTAAAAAAAAAAATTAGAAATAAATCTAATCCTTTACTTTGTATATACTTCTCACATTATTTTTTTTTATTATTATTTTATATTAATTTTGGCATATATATTCACTCCACCAAACTAACATGTCATATAAATTAAATGACTAATTTGTATTATAGCTTGATCCTTATAAGTATTGAAGAGTCATACTAATTTGAAAGTTTCAAATTAGTATGACTCTTCAATACTTATAAGGATCAAGCTATAATACAACTTTTTTGGGCTTTTGTTGTGGCTTAGGGTGAATCAAACCTCTTTGTTTATCGGTTCAAAGTGAACCTAGTGTTTCCACTCACCCGCCATGTTGCGCGGGAATGTATATCCATTTTTTAAATAATACAAATAAGACAAAACATATTTAGGTTGTCAATTCTTTTGACTAAATTTACCAACAAAATAAATTTCACCATCAAACCCAATCTTTGCATCGCCTTAATAATTTCACCATCAAACCCAATCTTTGCATCGCCTTAATCTTATTAAGGTTAAGTTAAGCAGATAAAATTGTTAAAGCACTTTTTCCACGGATGATCGAATAAAGTGTATTATCTAAACGATTGCATACGTAATTTATATATTGCATTCTTAAAATTGAAAAGATCGTAATATTTGTTATATATAAATATCTCGTATAAAAAGAAAAGGGAATATGATAATAAATTTAATGGCTAAGAATTTACCCTTTTAATGGCTTTACAATTAGACTTTTAAAATTTTAATATTAATTTGAAAAAAGTTAACAAAATTATAATTTAAATAAATAAAATTATAATTTATAAGCTGGAGAATTAGAAAATATTAATTTATAAAAAATATATTTAAAAATATTTTAGTATTTTTAGGATGAACATGATTAATAACTTGATGAAGGTGATAGGGGTTAGATTACTATTCTAAGCTTAATAGTATATCTAACATAATAGGAAAATGGTTTGGCTATTACCTAGAATCTTTTAGTGGTAAAAAGAAAATGAAAAGTATTTGGGAAACAACTGTAAAAATAGTATGCTGGAAATTATGAATGGCAAGAAACAAAATCATATTTTAAAATGAGGAAACAAATAGTATTAAAGTTACAATGGGGATCATAGATCATAGTTCTCACACAAGAAATCCTCAAGGTTAAAGATATAAAGGATGAGGATACCAATTTCGACCCTTTATTATTGGGTCAACTCATTTAAAATATCTTTCACCAATGCAGATCATCACAAGATGTAAGACTTGCTAAGATAATCACAAGAATTGTCAAGATCTTGAATCATACCTGAAGATCCCACATCTAGCATGTGTTGAGAGTAAATAACTCTAAAGAACAACCCAGTCATGGGACTTTTCTCTCCAAGGGAAGCCTTGAGTGGGATGGTCGACTAGTATATGAGTCCTCACCTAACCTATCTAATGGATTTCATAAAAAGGTGGCTCTAGATCCCCTCTCTACATGTTCCATGGACTTTGAAGGCACATATAGGTGCCTTGATTTAGAGGCGATGCCTATAAGTTTCATTATTAATGTCAAAGGGTGCATAACAATCATGCTAAGGCAGGTTTTGTATTTCATCATTTCTCATTCACTCATAAGGGAAAACCAGTGCATTGAATTAGTATTGAACATGGAGTTTTCAACTTGCTAGCTTCCTAAGGAGGGAGATTTTGATTATTCTTTGAAGTGGAGTGTTAATTTAATAATTATGCATGAGGAAGATAGTACAAAGTTGTATGATATGGTAAAGTGGTGGTGGCTAGTGAAGAATGATCATTGTTCAAAAGGAGAAGTTATTAATGGACTTGTCATTTGTTTTACGGGCTTAATTATCTTAGTTACTCAAATTTTGGACCTATGATTCAAAGTTAAACCTAGGTCCTCACTATTTTCCATTCAGTTGTGTTTTTGCATCCAGATATATTATTGGGCCCTCTGTGGCAATATATTATTATTCATGTTTTTGGTTTTGCTTTGTTTGTTGGTCTAATATACTAATATGTTCCTATATCGGTGGTTACTGTCAATGCCTCTAATGGCATTCAACCTCATGATCTTGTTAAGGATGAGGTTAGTTGATTTTGCAGTTACCTTGATTTTGCAGTTACCTGCAATTTAGCTTTCGGGACAGAAAGTGTGCAGAGGAAATTATTGATATTGCCTGAAGAACCCTAGACATAAGGAAGGCACCCAATTATCAAGTTGCAGTTATCCTCTAGATTTTCATGCATCTCTTCCTTAGTCATCCCTTGACCAAAAGTTTGAAATCATATTTTATACATGTCATATATGTTTCACTCGGTACTCTCCATCAAACATACTCACTATTAATTCCTCACCTTCAAAAAATTTTACCAAGAGACTGATTTGGAAAACCCCGTGAGTGGGTGAGGAAGTTGCAGCGACCTTAGGAATTCTTCTTCGAAATGTTTATTCCAGGACAATGTCATTAATTACAAGAATTGAATCTATGGTTTTGTTTATCAAACAAATCATAGTGCCATTATGAATTCTTCTTTGAATTGTTTATTCCATGACAATGTTATTAATTACAAGAATGGAATCTATGGTGTTGTTTATCAAACAAATCACAATGTCATTATAGGGTGGATATATTTTTTGAAATATTGTGTAATAATTTATGAATTGTCAATCATTGTCATCAAGTCAATATATGAGACACTATGAAAAACTAGATAAAAGACTCGCCAAAATTTTGTAACATTCAAGATCGAAATAAATAAATATTGTATTTATGTTTTCAAATATGAATTGAAAAACTAGATAAAAGACTCGCCAAAATTTTGTAACATTCAAGATCAAAATAAATAAATATTGTATTTATGTTTTCAAATATGAATTGATTTACATGGGTTGAAGTAATGATTTAAAATTGATTTACATGGGTTGAAGTAATGATTTAAAATTGATTTACATGGGTTGAAGTAATGATTTAAAATATTTTCAATTTTAGTGGCTTACTATTATCAAAATTCTTTTTATTTAAATTAAGATAAATATATATAAAATTAATTTTAAAAAATAAAAAAAATAATATACCAGAATTTTGTAACAAATTTTTACCATCAAAAATATAAATAGTTCGATGTCCGGTTTTCAATGTGAAATTGGCATCGATAGATTCAAATGATTATTTAGAATTTAATTTCAATATTTAGTTCTTTATCTGATGTTATCCAGATTATTTTAATTTTCTAATAGCATATTATTAAAATATATTTATATTTATTATATATTTAAAATATGTTTTTTTATATATATAAATTATTATATTTTATATAATAAAAATATTTAATATATATAATTATAATTTAATTAAGGAATTAATAAAAAAATCTAATTCAAAAAATAAAATTTTCAATCCTTTAGATAATTTTACAATTAATTAATACACTTGCTTAATGAGATTTTATAGGACAAAATAATGTTAAAATTAAAATTAAAGGAGTTGTTGTTAATGTATTTTTTTGGACTTTCCTATGTCGGTAAAAATTTGAGGTGAAATCTTGATTTGTATTATTTAAACTGGTCTTTTTTACGGTATATATGAATTTAGCACCCTGGAAAACTCCTAGGGCACTTGGATTTTGCAGGGATTACCATCAAACTTGTAATTTCAATAAATTCCTACCAGATTTTC
>APFE030024996.1:15874-97786 GCA_000404065.3 Pinus taeda
TTTCAAAAAGTATTAAAAGAAGATTGCAAAATCATCATAGCTTTATTGACTTGGAAAAATGCAAGTAGTGCAACAAATGTTTTGAAAATTAGATTGAATGTGAATCTTCAACCTTCTTAGTATCTAAATAGTGACAAACTTTCATCGCTTGCTATTTTGGGATTTGATCAATGCCCATAGTGTTATAAAAAGTAATCAATTTTAAATAAAACTAGCCCAACTATTAATTAAATGGCAATAAGTAAATATTGATATAGCATCCTAACACAAACTTACCTAATACATTTTCAATTATAATTAAGAATCATAAAAATAACTAATTATAAAACTTTTAAATATTATTATTATTATAATCCATACATGGATTTAAGTCCTAACTTTGAATCTACCAAGTTTCAGAGAAGAGATCAAATCTAATATAAACCTAAAGGTGTTTTTAGTAATAAAAACGTAAAGAAAATAATTTCAACTAGAGAGGTTTTTATTCCTTTAAGAGATTTGAGTTAAAATGAAATTTTATGTTGGTTTAACGCCAACACAATTAATAAATGATTTAATATAAAAAAATATTTTAATTTTCACTTGTTTTTTTAAAATATAAATGATATTGAAATAGTTTATTTTATTTTAACAATATCCACATCAAAATGTTCATAAATACTCTCTCATTATTTCTTTCACCAAATTTTTTGGTGACCGCCATATAAGTTTATAAGATCGGATATAGGAATTCCCATGGGAGCACGATCTACATGTCACTTGTCATAAACGAATGAGGAGCACAAGTGAACGCGCAACTTAAGGTTAATTATGGATTTCTTTTGATTGTTATGTTTCGTTTTTAGTGTATATATTTTCATACTATTCCACCCATTGGTAGGACTAGTGCTCTTGGATATCTCTTTGTTTATTAGGTAAATTATGTTATTAAGAAATTCTATTTTTATTGTTGGTATGGTTTCTTAACCGAGAAAAAAATTGTATATAATATATATGGTTTTTTAAGATAATTAATAGAATTAGAAGTTTATAAACAATTAATATTTTTTAATTTTCCAAAATATTATTTTTATAATTATTCTATCTAATTTTATAATTAATTATTTTTTTAGTTTTTATAAATAGATTGACTTGAAGCGCAGATTCAAGAAGCAGAGCAGGAGCGCGTGAGCAAGACCTAGGAGATCAGCGAGTTGCGCTGCCGCCTCGGCCTCGGCCTCGGCCGCGAGGCCTGCAATCCGGGCCCTGGCCGCAGCCATGGCCCATCCAGATCCTTCCCAGGGGGATGCTGAGATAGCTTTCTCAAATCTGGTAAAGTCCCTTCCCCCTTCCTGCCCCAAACCTGCAACTTCAAAATTTGTCAAGAAACTGGATATTCTCCAAGAAGTCCAGCTGCCTCCAACTCTTCCTCGAATGGCAGCTCTATCACTAGCAGAAAAAGGACTCATAGGACAGTTTACGGGCTTATGGCCTTCACCAAGAATAGTCCAAAGATGGGTGGAAAGGAATTGGTCCGACAAAATCCAAGGAAAGATCTCAATCCGTTTCTGCAGCAAAGGTTACTACACCTTTCATTTCGAAACCAAAGCAGATAAGGATCTGATATTCAGGAATGGGCCCTATTTCATGGACTCCCGTGGGCTATATTTAAATAAGTGGACCCCTGATTTCGATCCAGAACTGGACATCCCCAATGTTGTTCCAGTATGGGTCCGTCTTCCTCATCTGCCCTTGCATTGTTGGGGAGATGAATCGGTCAAAGCAATCGGGAACATGATAGGGAAATACATCGACAGAAGTGAGCCCAAGGACAACATGCAAGCCTGTGCAAGGATCTGCGTGGAAGTGGACCTCGGGAAAGGACTGTCGGAAGCCATCAAGCTTAAGGTGGACGACTGGAGCTACATACAGCAGCTGGACTACGAGAAAATACCCTTCAAATGCAAGGTATGTCATGAATATGGGCACTTTGCTAATAGATGCACTAAAGTAACTAATTTGGAAACTGAAGATCAAGGAGGACACTGGGAAACTGTGAAAAAAAAGAAAGCAGCCCCCCCATCCAAACCTGAATCAACTTCTGACCAGCCGGGCCCTTCCTCCCACCGCCCCAATTCTCCTCCTCCCAAACCCTCGGGCCCATCCCAAGATCCACCCTTCCCCTCATCCTCCAACCCTTTCATGATTCTAGCCTCTGATGATCCTCAATCTGACCAGCCCTCCCTTGAACTGTCTGACCCTCCCTTGATCTCTTCGATCCTCTCCCAGCCTTCCTCTAAGCCTCCCCCACCTAGAACCACCAGAAGCTCTTCAAAAGAAATTGGCACTTCAAGTGATTTCCATAAGAAACTCGGACCAGGAAGGAAGTCAGCCAAGCAGCATCGAGAAGAAAGCACTCAAAAGGACATTGCCCTTAGAATCCAAACCCCTATGGAATCCTTCATGACAGGGCATCAAGAAAAGGAAACAGCAGGGAAAGACCAAGAGAGGCGAGCACCTCCTCGCTCGAATGTACCATGATGAAGCTCCTATCCTGGAACAGCAGGGGCATGGGGCACCCCTCCAAAACAACTGCCTTAAGAGACCTTCAAAATGAAAGACCCGAAATCCTCTTGATCCAAGAAACCAAACAAAATCAAAATGAAATGCAGAAGATCGTAGATGCCCAAAAAAACTTCTCAGGTGCCAACAGCAATTCCAAAGGAGCATCTAGAGGAATTACTACCATGTGGAACAACCAATACTGGGATTGCAAGTCAACCATTCTCAACCAAAATTGGTTAAGGACCAATATGAATAGCAAAGAGGAGAACTGTGATATCATCATTTACAATGTCTACATCCCCAACCACTACAGAGAAAAGGAGCAGTGCTGGAAGGAGCTGAAAGAAAATATAGACAATGAGCAGAACCCAAATATCATATTAGCTGGAGATTTTAACTTAGTCCTCCACGCGAATGAGAAAAGAGGGGGAAATTTCATCCACGACCCCTTCAGAAGCCAGCTGGAAGGAATAATGTCAGAACACGAATTGGTTGATATTATTCCAAAAAACCGAAAATACACTTGGAACAATAGAAGGATGGGGCCAAGCAATATCATGGAACGATTGGATAGAGTTCTTGTTAACATCTCCCTCCTCTCCTCCTTTGCTGCGAGCCACACCAAAATTCTCAGCACCACAGCCTCAGACCACTTTCCCATTCTCCTTACGATGGAATCCCTCTCTCAATTGGGACCAATTCCGTTCAGATATAATCCGCTGTGGAGAAATAACGCATCGGCTGAAGCTATCATAGAGACCACCTGGAAACAGCATGTAGAAGGCTCTCCTAGCCATATATGGGAAACAAAAATCAGGAGCGTTAGAAAAGCTCTCAAAGAATGGGCAAAAATCAGCTATTAAGAACCAGAAAAGATTAAAAAAAAAATACAGCAGGACTTGGAGGAAGTCCAAAAACAAATTGAAGACCAAAGGCTTACCCATCAGCTAAAAAACAAGGAATGGGAAATACAGGGACAGCTCATGCACATCAAGAGAGAAGAAGAGACAAAGTGGAGGTTTAAATCGAGACAGCTATGGTTGAAAGAAGGAGATAAAAACACAGCTTACTTCCACAAGCAAGCTACAGCCAGGAAGACAAGGAACAACATAAGTGCTATTACTGACAGCGAAGGCAACCATCATAGCAACCAAGAATCCATCAAGAGGGCAACCTCCCTTCATTTCAAGAGTCTCCTCACTGAAAATCAAGAAGAAGTCGACTACTCTGAGCTGTTGCAGTACCTCCCGAAAGGCATTACTCAAGAAATGAATGAAAGCCTAAATTGAGAAATAGAGGAGGAGGAAATCAGGAAAGCAATCTGGACCCTGCAGCCGGACAAGTCTCCGGGACCAGATGGTTTTCCAATCAACTTTTACAGGGATCATTGGTAGCTGATAAGAAAAGATCTTGCAAAAATGCTGAGGGGAATACAAAGGAAAGGTAAAATGGGGGTCTTCACAAAATCAACTTTCCTTGCTCTCATTCCCAAGGAAAATCGACCCACCTCTTTCTCCAGGTTTCGGCCAATATCCCTGTGTAATTCCTCATACAAGATATTCACAAAAATCATAGCTACGAGACTCCAGCCCCTCCTCCCATCTCTAATCTCTGAAAATCAAGGGGGCTTCCTTTCTAATAGGCAAATCCATGACACAATTACTTTGGTCCAAGAAGCCATTCACTCCAGCACCTCTAGGCAAGAGAAAGGATTTGTTCTCAAACTCGACTTAGCCAATGCCTTTGACCGGGTAAGGCATTCCTTCTTGTTTGTTGTCATGGGGAAAATGGGATTCAATTCCGCCTTTATCAGCACCATTGCCGCTTGTATATTAGGACCTTGGATATCACCTCTGATTAATGGGCGCCCTTGTGAAGCCTTCCAATCCTCCAGAGGACTAAGGCAAGGCTGCCCTCTCTCTCCTTACCTATTCATTCTTATGGCTGAATCCTTGAGCAGTGCTCTGGAACATAATAGAAGAGTTGGCCTCATCTCTAGCATCAAATTCGGGAATGGAGTGAAGAACATCAACCACTCCCAATTTGCTGATGACACCCTCTTGATTGGAGGAGCTTCTGCAACCATTGCAAGGCGCTTTAAAAATCTCCTCGACCAATTTATGGATTACTCAGGGGGAGCGGTCAACTTCCACAAAAGTTGCATCTATGGCTGGAATATTTCTAACCAAACAGCCCACAGCATCGCCAACATCTTTGGAGTCGCATACAAAGCAAAATGGGATCACTTTACCTACCTTGGGATGCCGGTCAGTCTGGGACCTTTAAAAGCAGCAACTTGGAATGAAATAATAGACAAAGTCAAGAGGAAGGTCCAGCAATGGGGAACTCATTGGCTCAATCCAGCAGGCAGGCTAACTCTACTCAAATCAGGTATAACCTCCTTACCCCTATATAGATTTACCCTTTATCAAGCTCCTGCTATTTTTCATCACAAACTGGAAGTCGCCCTCCGAAATTTCTTGTGGCAAGGAGGGAAAAAAGAAAAAAATAGATTTAATCTGGTCAGCTGGAAAAGTGTAATTCAATCTCAGGACAGAGGAGGTCTGGGAATAAGAGCTCCTAAAATCCTAAATCTGGCATTTGGGATCAAAATGGCCTGGAGGCTAATCAATGAGCCAAAAGCTTGGTGGAAGCAAGTCATAGAAAGTAAATACCTCAATGACACAAGACAAAGACTTCTTGAAAATGGCATCCCCAATAGAGACTCCACCAAAATTTGGCACCTCTGCAAGAAAGCAATTCCTTTTCTCAGGCAAAACACCTCAAAGATCCCTGGAGGAGGGACAACATTAACTATGCCACTGATAAGATAATGGGACTTCAACCTCTAAATACTATTGAAGAAGCCATCCCCATTATATATCACCTCAATAGTAAAGGCATTCATAGGCTAGGACAAATATCGAAATGGGATGCGGACACAGGTGCCTGGACTGATTGGGAATTCCCAGGTACACCTTCAGCATTAGAAGCAAGTCTCAAAGCTCTCAAAGCTAATCTTCACAATAGAGCCCCAATAAAAAAAGGAGCAACAGATGGACTTCGATGGGATCCCACAGGTTCATGTTACACCATCAAGTCTGGGCACCACTATATCTGCAATAGCACATATCAGATCCCCATCTGGAATCATTGGCGAATAATCTGGAAATCAGAGGCCATTCCCAAAATCAAATTCTTCATCTGGCTGTTACTAAAAGGCAAAGTACTCACAGCAGAAAACTTAAGAAAGAGAGGGATCAACGGTCCATCCAGATGTCCCAACTGCTGCTCAGCAAAGGAGACAATTCAACATTTGTTCCTAGACTGCCCCTTCGCCAAGAGATGCTGGATCAAAATGTCATCCTTGGGAAATATAAACTGGCAATCCCAACACAACATTCCTGACACAATATATGATTGGAAAAAGAATTGCCCATGGAAAGACAAAAGGAGTAGGATTGTTAAAAGAATCTGGGATACCATTCCTCATACATTACTTTGGAGAATTTGGCTAACAAGGAACAAAAAGATCTTTCAAAACAAAGAGAGCAATGTTCAAACAACATGCAACAAAGCCCACATCTTGGCTCAAGAGGCAATAGCAGTCAAGTATAAAGGAAAAATCCAAACAGAAGATTACTCAGTGGAGGAAAGATTAGTCATCAGTCACATACTGGAATGGCCAGGACAACACCAGGAGACTCAGAGAATAGTCAGACAGCAGCAAGCTCAAGTCAAGGAGTGGGAAATCAGATTACCAGCTCAGGACTACAAGAGGTGGATACAGAGCAACAACTGCCCAACATTATTCTTCGATGGAGCCTCAAAGTCAAACCCAGGCCAAGCAAGAGCGGGAGGAGTAATATTGAATGAGTTTGGGGACAACATATGTAGTTATGAATGGAGCCTGGGAGAAAAAACAAATAACAATGCAGAGGCATTAGCTTTATATCAAGGATTAATTCAACTACAGAGCCTGGGCATTAAAAGGGCATTAGTTTTTGGGGATTCGGCAATCATAATTCGCCTTATGATCTATAATCAGTGATCCCCCAACAGTAATCTCCAGCAGCATATAGAGCGCATCAAGCTCCTCCTCAAACACTTTGAGTACATTAAGTTTTACCACATACTCCGCACACTAAACATGGAAGCGGACAAGCGAGCAAATAACGCAGTAGGAAGGCTGGCAGGAGTGTTAAGATGCAATAATAGAGACAGTCTTCATCCCCTGCCATGAATCAGAATAATCATAGCACAGCCTAGCAACGCTTGGTCAAACAAGCGTGCGAGGGGCATGTATTTCCCAGACGAAGGACATATCGCAGAACTCGTAGCACGCAAAACCAGCCTCAATCGATCCTTGACAGACGCAACCACCTGCCAACAGACAACAAAAATCACTTCAACGCCGGCATCAGGAAAAAAGACTCAGCAAAGGAGGATTGTCTGAGAGATTTGGAGCAGACCACCATCCCTCTCGTGATGCTGAATCTTGCTTGGGAATCCGACCACCGCCTGATTCAATCTATAAATGTAACGCCCAGCAATCAAAGCATCGCCCATCGCGAACAAGAGATAGTGCAGCAGATGCAACCTGAAGCAAGCGTTCTTCTTCAGAGCTACAGGAGGGACATCTCTCTGGTATTGTCTCTTTACTCACAGTCCAGTCTCATACTAATCATTGCTACTGTGATTTACAGGAACGCCAAAGCCAGGCACAGCAAGGCGACCTCCCCTGCAGCTCTCCTCTCTGCTCATTTAGCTCCATCCCCTCTTCAATACAGCCCCGCTTTCCCCCTTCTTTCCTTCTCGAATCTCCCCTGTCTCATCCTTTTTTTCAACATCCGGCACCTGGGCATCTCGGACTCGTGTAGTGGGTTCCCCCTCATTCTCTTAACTCCATCCCCTCCTCAGTTCAACCCCGTATCTTCCCTCCTCTGCTTCTTGAACCTCTTCTGTCTCGCCCTCTATTCCATCACCCGGCACCTGGGCATTCTCTTCTCGGCCTCGCGCAGTGAGTCCCCCTTTAAAATCTTAAGTGGAACGGTTACTTTGCATGCGGGATTTACCCACTCCCCCACCAGCATCCTTAGAACCTGTTATCTTGTCAGTTCATCCTTCAACACCCCTAATATTCCCACTTATCTCGCCTCTGTTTTCACCTACTTCTCTCACCGTAATATCCCTCCAACAATGGCACGCAGTGAGGACTGTTTTCACTGCTTAGATTTGCAGGCTGAGCTGGAGGAAATAAGGACTCAGCAATCTATTTTGGATGACAAGCAAAAATTATTGGATGCAGGACTGGAAGAGCATGACAGACGTCTGGGTGAGCAGAGCAGAAGGATTTTTTAATAGGACCGCATCAATACTGAGAAATATAAAGCAGAAATTCAGTTGTTTATGCACAAAGCAGCTTCCCTCCAAGAGCAGTTCATACAGCTCATCAACCGCTGCGCCCACGCTGAGGAATCAATATCCATACTCAAGTTCATGATGGAAAAGAAAAGTGCCATTGCCACTAGCTCCTCCAGCGTTAAGCAAGAAGTTAAATATGACCAGCCGGAGGAATCAACGACAAGACACATTCAACACATCATGATAGACTGAATGAACTATAAATGCATCTTCCTGTTATTTTCCTTCATTAGAATCTATAGTAGCACTGGTCTAGATAGTAGCAAAAATAACAAAGTAAGGATCAAGGAGGTAGTCTCTTTTTGTAAACCCCTTGATCATAGACAATCCGCGCATATTATGTACCAGGGGAGACTAAATCCCTGGATTTTTTCAGAATATAATACATAGCAACCGAACTTTAAAAAAAAAAAAATAGTATTGGACTTAATAGATTTTAATCATCATGTAAACTACTCCATATTAAAAATGGAATAAATTACACATATGACCAATTTTTATAATTATTATTTTTTTATGTTTTTATATTTTCTTTTCTAATTATTATTTGTAGTAAAAAATTGTACCTTTCACTGACAAAATAATAATAAAAATAAAATTTAAATATATTAAAATGTTAAAATATATGGATGTTGATGAGTGCCTTCCATGAAGGTATCTAGGTCATACAAAACCATAACCACAGTTAGACTGCGCCTATAATAACTATCAATGCCACGTCGAATAGTTACAACCTTAATTTTTAATTATCTTACATAATTAGCACAACCACAATAAAAATATTAATGTGGTTGATATAAGCCGAAAGCTTCATTTATATGTACCATTGATAAATATAGAAGGTCGGCAGAGGCGGTTGGTTGGTAAAATCAGACTCGTAAAGACGGTCAGGTCTTGTGCTGGAACCTGAGTGAGGGCGTTGACTAGTCGCGGGAGTGACTTATCTTGGGCCAAGCCCGCTCACCTTTGAAGGTCGACAGAGGCCACGGGTTGATAAAGTCGGACTCGTAAAGACAGTCAGGTCTTGTGCTCTAACCTGAGCGAGGGCGTTGACTAGTTGTGGGAGTGACTTATCCTGGGCCAAGCCCGCTCACCTTTTGAAGGTCAGCGGAGGCGAATGGTTGGTAAAGTCGGACTTGTAAAGACAGTCAGGTCTTGCGCTCGAACTTGAGCGAGGGCGTTGACTAGTCGTGGGTGTGACTTACCCTGGGCCAAGCCCGCTCACCTTTTAAGGTCGGCGGAGGTGGCTGGTTGGTAAAGTCGAACTCATAAAGACGGTTAGGTCTTGTGCTCGAACCTGAGCAAAGGCATTGACTAGTCGCGGGAGTGACTTATCTTTGGCCAAGCCCGCTCACCTTTAGCCCGCAGAGCTTTTGTCTCGTGGCCAGCGGACGATTTGTTAAGTCGTCCGTGCTACTGTGCAGGTCACGAGTTCAAGTCTCATCTTACGCAAGGGCCGTTCTTGCGGGCTGGGCGGTTCCTCCTAGAGTTCAAAGCGGCAGCCGATGGGATTCGACCCCGTGTAAGCAATACAATACACCACCGTTGCTGATTCCACTTTAAAAATAATTAATATAAATAAAAGTATATATTACAAAAATAATCTATTACAACAATAAAATTATTATTATTATCATATAACTTAACCAATTATGCATAATTTATATAATTATTAATTTAGTGTTAATATCATTTATTCTTAATTTTAATTTTAAATTATTCATTATATATATTAATAATTTCATAATATTTATAAATTAATAATTATTTGGTAATAAAGTAATATTAATAAAGCATAGTAATTTGTCTGCTTGGGGTAGCGTCAATTGGAAATGGCGCATGGAAATGAAATTTCACCTAATCGTGAAGTCTTTCGTTAATCTTATGCTATCCCCCTTGATTAGGGTGAGAAGTTGGACATGAATGAAGATGTAGGCCGACCAAAACTTACAAAAAAATTAATACAATATATAATTAATAATGTTAATTAACAATATAATATTAATTATTTAATAATAATTTAATAATTAATATAATATAAATTAACTAATTACTAATATTAATAATAAATGTAAGTTATTAAATTATTACTTATATTAATTATTAAAAATTAGTATCCAGTAATTATTTAATTATTATTTCAATAATTAATTATTAATATTATTATTTCAAGAATAATTATTGTTATTAGCCTAAATAATTATGATTACTAATATTAATTAATATTATTATTTTAAACCCAAGAGATTGATATTATAAACTCAATGGATTAATCTTAAAACCCCAAGGAAATAATATTAAACCCAAAAAATTAATGTTATGAAACCAACGTATATAAACACTAAGATAAATATTATAAACCTAAAAAATTAATAAACCTAAGGGGTTAATACTAAAAACCCAAAGCATTATAAATTCAATGGAATAATATTAAACCCAAAGGATAAATATTATAAACCCGAGGTATATAAACCCTAAGATAAATATTATAAACCATAAAATAAACACAGATGACCAAAGTTCATAGTGAGACAATCTTTATCATAATGCGACGTTGGACCATGGTTGACCATGGATGACCATTGTTGTCACAATGTGATGTTGGACCAAGAGACGATCTTTGTCACAATGTTATCACGATTATTGAGCATGGTTGACCATGGTTGATTTTCATATTAGGACAATCTTTGTCACAATGCGGTGTTGGAACATGCTTGACCATCTTTGTCAAGATACAAAGTTAGAACATGGTTGACCATGGTTGATATTCATATTGAGACAATATTTCTCAAAATACGATATTGGATCACGATTGACCATGATTGATATACGCCACAACCACAACCACATTAGTAAATGTGGATTAGTTATAAACCTAAGGGATTAATTCTAGAACCCTAAGGTATTATAAATCGAAGAGAATAATATTAAAATGAATGGATTAATATTATAAACCCAAGATATATAAATACTAAGATAAATATTATAAACCCATGGGAATAATAAACCCAAGGGATTAAAACTAAAAACCCAAGGGATTAAAACCCAAAACCCAAGGGATAAATATTATAAACCCTAAAATAAATCTTATTGAGCATGGTTAACCATGGTTTATTTTCATATTGACACAAACTTTGTCACAATGCGACATTGGACTATGGTTGACCATGATTGTTTTTCATATTGAGGCAACATTTGTCACAATGCAATGTTGGAAAATGGTTGACCATGATTGATTTTCATATTGGAACATGATTGACCATGATCTATTTTAATGTCAAGATAATCTTTGTCAAAATGCAATGTCGGACCATGGTTGACCATAGTTAATATTCATATTCAGACAATCTTTGTCACGATGCGATATTGGACCATGGTTAACCATGATTGATATACGCCACAAGCACAACCACATTAGTAAATGTACACTAATTATAAACCTAAGGGATTAATTCTAAAACTCGGAGGTATTATAAACCCAAGGTATATAAACCCTAAGATAAATATTATAAACCCATGGGAATAAAAAACCCAATGGATTAAAACTAAAAGGCGAAGGGATAAATATTATAAACCCAAGGTATATAAACCCTAAAATAAACATGGTTGACCGCAATTGATTTTCATATTGACACAATATTTGTCACAACGAGACATTGGACTATGGTTGGCCATGATTGATCTTCATATTGAGACAACATTTGTCACAATGTGACGTTTGACCATAGTTGACCATGGATGAGCATGGTTGTCACAATGTGATGTTGGACCAAGCGACAATCTTTGCCATGATGATTGATCAGGGTTTACCAGGTTTGATTTCCATATTGAGTCAATATTTCTCACAATGCAACGTTCAAACGTGATTGACCATGGTTGATTTTCATAGTGAGATAATCATTGTCACAATGCAACATTGATTGATTTTTATATTAACCCAAGGGATAAATATTATAAATCAAAGGTATATAAAACCTAAAATAAACATGGTTGAGCACGATTGATTTTCATATTGAAATAAATTTTGTCACAATGTGACATTGGACTATGGTTGGCCATGATTGATTTTCATATTGACACAAAATTTGTCACAATGCGACATTGGACTATGGTTTTCCATGATTGATTTTCATATTGAGACAACATTTGTCATAATGCGACATTGGAAAATGGTTGAGCATGGTTGATTTTCATATTGGAACATGGTTTACCATGATTTATTTTAATGTCCAGACAGTCTTTGTCAAAATGCGATGTCGAACCATGATTGTCCATGGTTAATATTCATATTGAGACAATATGTGGCACAATGCGACATTGGACCATAGTTTCCCATGATTAATATATTCCACAACGACAACCACATTAGTAATTATAGATTAATTATAAACCTAAGCGATTAATTTTAAAAACATAACGTATTATAAACCCAAGAGAATAATATTAAACTCAAGGGATTAATTATAAACCCTAAGATAAATATTATAAACCCATGGGAATAATAAACCCAAGGGATTATAAACTCAAGGGAATAATATCAACCCAAGAGATTATTATAAACCCAAGGTATATAAACCCTAATATAAACATGGTTGACCATGGTTAACCATAGTTGATTTTCATATTGACACAATCTTTGTCACAATGCAACATTGAACTATGGTTGGCCATGATTGATTTTCATATTGAGACAATATTTGTCACAATGCAATGTTTCACCATGGTTGACCCTGTTATAGATCTGACCCAAAAATAGAAGATCATAGAAATAAACCCAAGAAATAACAGATAGAAATAGATAGAAATGTTTCTTTATTGATTAAAACCCTTAAGGTAGGGCAACACCATATATTCACTCCTTAAGGAAAGAGAGCACTCCACAAGCCATATGCATGTTCATATAATATTTCTTGTCATCCCTCAATGTGGAGTCTCTAGCCTCTATATAGGCCTCATACATACAATACCATGGCTCATTACCATGGTTCCCTCAATACCATCTATCTAATACCATGGGCCCATTATATTATTACTAACTACTTGTGGTCCCTTACATGATACGGGTTAACCACCTTATTTATTACTATGGCGCATCCCGTTATTACATTATTCCTTTGGGTACCTCCCTTTGTACCCCATATTATCCCCCCCTAGGTACATAACGTTCCACCCCCCTTAACATGTTTCATCCCCGAAACATGGGAAGAACACAAATAATAAGATCTACTCAAAATAGTAGTCCACTGGTACCATGCACGTGCATCTAGCCATCCAAGAGAAAGGTGAACCCTCGATCTCGCTGGTGCCTCGCTCGCTTGAGATGGAAGTTGACCGTGGCAGCTCTTCTGTGTTGATGTGTAGTAGGTGGACCTTCGCTCCTCGCTATCTGTCATGCGAGGCTTGTTGTCTTTGTGGCTAATTGGTTGCCATCTTGTTGGTTGTTTTATTGCGGGGTGATTTGGGTGATGATATGTTGAAGTTTTAACCCACGGTGTCTTTTTCTTTAATTCACCCTTTACTGGAGCGTGACTGTTATCTGGTGCATGTTGTGGTGTCTTATCTTCCAATATTACTTCAACCACTGAGCCCTCATCTGATGTATCAGCACCTGTAACCTTTTATGCTTCAGCCTCTGTTTGTGTTTGATTGTCGATCATCACTAGCTCATCATATGATATGTCAGTCCCTGGAACATCTTCTACTTCAGCCTCCATGTAATCTACCTGTTTATTGATGGAAATACCCTGTAATGTAATTTTCTTCTTTTTATACCAGAGCTTCAGGAATTTCTTCTGCACATTAATATTAATAGTACCCACAGATTCCATACAATGATATCCCAAAACAACATCCATGTTATCCATATCTGAAGTATAAAAATCACCATGCAACACATACTTATCCATTGAAAGCTTCAAATCTTTATAAACTTGCACATCCTGTGTGCTTTCAATGTGTTTTGCTGGCACTTGTAATTTTTTTGCCAAGTTGACATTTATGAGATTTTGCCTGCAACTCGGATTTATAGACACAATGATTTTCTCCTTCTGAATCAATCAATGAACCTGCAATAAGGATATACCAGTAGGAAATAACCCCACATGTTTCCCCTTATCTTTTTTTCTAGCCTGGGACCATTTTTCTAAAAGAAGTTCTTCTAGTTTTTCATGAGGAAGTTGCACCACTGAGTCGTCAAGTGAGTCCCACCATTTAGCAGCTTCATCTTTTAGATTAAATAGCAGGCAACTTACCCAAAATTGTTTGTGTCGAGATTTGTGATATTCTATAAATTCTTCAATAGTAGGACCCTTATCATTCCCTGTAAAAAATTCCTTGCTAGAGGTCATGAAGGTTTGGAAAAAAAATTCACGTACTTGGCTAAAATTTGAAATGGCCACAATTCCGTTAATATTGCTCAGGATCATTAGTATGACCTGTTTTCGGAAATGGAACAACCATTCTGCATCTTCCCATGTGGTTGAAATCTCAATCTAGGCACTGGAATTTCAGATCCATGCTGCAACTCTTCTGCCATCACCAAAAAATTCAGAAGAAGAAAAAATAAAAAGAAAAAAAAAAGAGAGAGTTGATTTTAAATCAGTGATATCTCTCTCATCCAGACTCCGATTCGACTGATTTTTTTTTTGAATTTCGGTATTTTTCATACGAAATCCATATCTGCAATTATATTTTGAAGGTTTTGCACCAGAACGTACAGATATGCGCCACAAACTCGTTGCCCCGAAAAAATGTCTACAACACCACTGATTTTTAGATCAGTGATATCTCCTTCAGCTAGACTCCGATTTGGCCAATTTTTTTTTTGAGATCGGGTATTTTTTCACAAAGAATCTAGATCTGCAATTAGATTTTGCAGATTTTGACCCAAAACGTACAGATCTGTGCCACAAACTCGCTGCCCCGAAAAAATGTCTGCAACACCACTGATTTTTAGATCAACGATATCTCCTTCATCCAGACTCCGATTCGGTCGATTTTTTTCTGAAATCAGGTATTTTTTCACAAATAATATAGATATGCAATTAGATTTTGCATATTTTGCCCCAAAACGTACATATCTGATCTGCAAACTCGCCGCCCCAGAAAGTTCCTGCAAAAAATAAAAAAAAAAAAATTCTCCACTTTTGCCCAAGAAAGTGCTCTGATACCACTTGTTATATATCTGACCCAAAAATAGAAGATCATGGAGATAAACCCAAGAAATAACAGATAGAAATGTTTCTTTATTGATTAAAACCCTTAAGGTAGGGCAACACCATACATTCACTCCTTAAGGAAGGAAAGCACTCCACAAGCCATATGCATGTTCATACAATATTCCTTGACGTCCCTCAATGTGGAGTCTCTAGCCTCTATATAGGCCTCATACATACAATACCATGGCTCATTACCATGGTTCCCTCAATGTCATCTATCTAATACCATGGGCCCATTACATTATTACTAACTACTTGTGGTCTCTTACATGATACGGGTTAACCACCTTATTTATTACTATGGCCCATCCCATTATTACATTATTCCCTTGGGTACCTCCCTTTGTACCCCATATTATCCCCCCTAGGTATATAACAGACCCACGGTTAACCATGGACGAGCATGACTGTCACAATGTGACGTTGGACCAAGAGATAATCTTTGTCACAATGTGATCATGGTTATTGACTATGGATGACCATGATTGACCATGGTTGACCAGGGTTGATTTCCATATTGAGGCAATCTTTGTCACAATGCGATGTTCTAACATGGTTGACCATGATTGATTTTCATATTGAGAAAATCATTGTCACAATGTGACATTGGTTGATTTTCATGTTGAGAAAATCTTTGTCACAATGTAGCGTTAAACAATGGTTGACCATGATTATAAATCCAATGGATATATATTAACCCCAAAGATTAATATTATAAATCTTATGAATAACATTATACCCTAGGAATATGGACCCTTAGATCAATAAACATAAGGGATTGATATTATAAACCCAAGGGATTAATACTAAACCCAAGGGATATAAAGCCAAGGTATGCCTAAGATAAATATTATAAACCCTAAAATAAACATGGTTGACCATGTTTTACCATCATTGATTTTCATACTAAGCCAATATTTGTTATAATGCAATGTTGGACTATGGTTGACCATGGTTGATTTTCATATTGAGAGAATCTTTGGCACAATGTGACATTGGACCATTGTTGGCCATGGTTGATTTTCATATTGAGAGAATCTTTGGCACAATTGACATTGGACCATTGTTGACCATGATTAACCATGATTGTAAACCCAAAGGATCTATATTAAACCCGAAGACTAATATTATAAATCTTATGAATAATATTGTACCCTAGGAATATGAACCCTTATATTAATAAACCCAAGGGATTGATATTATAAACGCAAGGGATCAATTCTAAAACCCCAAGGTATTATAAACCAAAGGGAATAATATTAAACTCAAGGGATTAATATTATAAACACAAGGTATATAAACCCAAAGATAAATATTATAAACCTTAAAATAAATATGGTTGACCGTGGTTGACCATGGTTCATTTTCATATTGAGATAATGTTTGTTAAAAAGCGACATTGGACCATGGTTGATCATAATTTATTTTCATATCGAGACAACCCTTGTCACATCGCGACATTGGACCATGGTTGATTTTCATATTGAGACAACCCTTGTCACATCGCGGCATTGGACCATGGTTGATTTTCATTTTGAGAAAAACTTTGTCACAATGTGACATTGGAAGCTGGTTGACCATGGTTGATAGGGATTATAAACCCAAGGGAGTAATATTAAACCCAAAGGATAAACCCTTACATTAATAAACCCAAGGGATTGATATTATTAACCCAAGGGACTAATAAACACAAGTGATTAAAATTAAAAACCCAAGGGAATAATATTAAACCCTAAAATAAACATGGTTGACCATCGTTGGGCATGGTTGACTTTCATATTAACATAATATTTGTCACAATGTAACATTGACCCATCGTTGACCGTGATTGATTTTCATATTGAGACAATGTTTGTCACAATGTGACGTTGCACCATGGTTGATTTTCATATTGAGATAATGTTTGTCACAACACGACATTCAACCATGGTTGGTCATGATTAATTTTCATATTGAGACAATCTTTGTCATAATAGTACGTTGAACCACGTTTAACCGTGGTTGACCATGGTTGATTTTCATGATTTACTACACCCTAGGAATATGAACCCTTAGGTTAATAAACCCAGGAGATTAAACTTATGAACCCAAGAGATAAATTCTAAAACCCTAATGTATTATAAACCCAAGGGAATAATATTAAATCGAAGGGATTAATATTATAAACACAAGGTATATAAACCCAAAGATAAATATTATAAACCCTAAAATAAACATGGTTGATTGTGGTTGACCATGGTTCATTTTCATATTGAGACAATGTTTGTCACAAAGTGACGTCGGGCTATGGTTGATCATGGTTGAACATGAGATATTTTCATATCAAGACAATCTTTGTGACATCACAATGTTGGACCATGGTTGATTTTCATACTAACAAAATCTGTGTCATAATATGATGTTGGATGATGGTTGGCCATGGGTGGCCATGATTATAAACCCAAAGGATTTATATTAAACCCAAGGTTTTACATTTTAAACCCTATGAATAATATTACACCCTATGAAAATGAACCCTTAGACTAATAAACCCAATATATTAATATTATAAACCTAATGGATTACAACTAAAAACCCATGGGAGTAACATTAAACCCAACGGATAAACCTTACATTAATAAACCCAAGTGATTGATATTATAAACCCAAGGGATTAATAAATGCAAGTGATTAAAACTAAAAACCGAAGGGAATAATATTAAACACTAATATACACATGGTTGACCATCGTTGATCATGGTTGATTTTCATATGGACAGAATCTTTGTCACAATGTGACGTTGGACCACCGATGATCATGATTGATTTTCATACTGAGACAATATTTGTTACAATGTGATGTTGGACTCTGATTAATTTTCATATTGAGATCATGTTTGTCACAATGCAACGTTCGACCATGATTGGCCATGATTGATTTTCATATTGAAACAACCTTTGTCACAATAATACGTTTAACCATGTTTAACCGTGATTGATTTTCATATTGAAACAATAATGTTTATCATTTCCCTCTTTAACATATTTTTCTTCTTATATCTCTCATTTATCTTTCCCCTTGGATATATCTATGTATTTCCTCTAATTTTCAAATTTTTATTTTATTTATATATCTCATTTTCCATCCTCTATCCTCAGTTCTTTATTCTGACGGAACCATTTTTAATCTAGTGATACTTTCCCCTCATTCATAAATCTTCTAACCCAAAAGCAAATTTTTTCTATCCCAAAAAAAATTCATAAGTTTAACCAATATTGAAATATGAATTTACTTTTCCCTACGTTTTTATGTAATTGTAAATATGTTATTTGGACCGGCCACTATAGTTACAGCCCAGGTCTCATGGAACATTCTCAACATCCACATGTCATATGATGGGAGACATGTGTAAAATGACGTGTCAAGTGGCTTGATTTCCACCCTTGATTCTTAGGGTTTCAGATCAGACAACTCACAGCTCAAACTATAGAAACCCTCTAGGCTTTTGAGACATACCAACTCCAGTATCAACACCCGATATTTCAATACTAACCCCAACGTTGAGGGTTTGCATATCAAATAGGTAACTAAAAAGTGAAATTTCTCATAATTATTAAATATACAAACACGTAACGAATAACAAAAGTCAGTCCGAAAAACAGAGATCCTCGTGACATCAATTATTTGACAGAATACAAATTTTAAATTTAAATTTGATCGTTGATCATTGATGTATTTAAAAAACATCTATTATTATTATGTTTTATATCCTGTATTATTACTGGTAACTTCTTTTTCTTTCTTTTCTTTTCTTTTTCTTCTTTTTTTTTTCATGCGGGGAAGGGATGAAGCCCTCGCTGGAAAATCACATTGATATACACATTACAATATACAGGATACAATCACATCAGCCGCGTCATAAGGCGTCAAATCGTCGGGATAAACCTTCATCCTCCGAAATTGCGCCAGCCTAAGCTGCACCGCAGGATTCGAGCGTGGTCCGGGGTGCGAGAAACCGACTTCCCCGGCCACTATGCCATGCATCTCAAGTGCATAACTTGATGTAACTTCACCACAACATTATAACATCACTTGACAACACGTTACAAGTCAACCGTGGCCGTTCTCACACTCAGGAATTTTAAATTATCAAGATTTTTGCCCATATTACGGAGTGATTTAACAATACACCTATCACCATTTATTTTACTCTGGGTGAGCCATACTAGGAAATATATTATTATTATTATTATTATTGTTTTATTATTATTATTTGTATTATTTATTTTTAAATAATTATTATTAGTATATAGGCTTTTGTTTTTTAAATAGTTAATAATGTTGGAGATAATTATCACTATCCCGCTAATGTAGGTTGAATCATTATTGTTATTCAAGGGAAACCATGCCACCTGGAATTATGTCGTTTATGCTGATTCAGAAGAAGAGACTTTTACAAATGTTAGATGCCCCTAAAGCTTGGACTACATGTTTACTTACATCCTAAAAAGAGGAGCTCTTAGCTAAGCAAAAAAAGTTTTAAGGCATACTCCATTCAATTACTTAGTTACATAATTATTAGTGTGATTGTTTATTATTTAAATTATATGTTTAGTTGTATAAAGTATAAGATACAATATATTTAAATCTTTCATGTTTATATTTTTTGGTTTTTTAAATTATTATTAGAGCTTGATTGTATATTTGTTATTGTAATGTTATATTATTTAAATTGCATTTTAAATAAGTAAATTAATTTAATTTTTATCTTGAAAGAAAGATATGTGTCTTAAATTGATACTTTAACATTAATAAATGTTTCACTAGTACATTCAATCTTCTTGTATTCAAATTTCCAAAAATATATATATATTTAAACCATATAAATTTAACTTTTTAAATCTTCAATTTCAATAATATTTTAAATTTTTAACTAAAATTTTAATTTTATTAATAATTTTTAACTATTAAAAAAACAAACAAAATTAAACATCATACAAAACTTTCCTAACTACTATCTAAATATTCATTTGTTCAATTATGGATAATCATTAGAATTGTCTTGACTACCATCTAAGTATTCATTTGGGCAATTGTATTTCCCAAGGATCCCATCTTCCACTTTGTGAATTATCCACCATTGTTGTCCTAACACACATCTTCCTAGTTAAACATCATCCCATCCCATACCATTCACGAATTCATCATGCAAGCCAATTTGAAATTTGAATTTTTTTTAACTAGAACACTTTAGTTGAAATCAATTTTGAGTTTAAAATGGGACCGTGGCTAGAAGTTCCTCCTCATCGTAGTATTCTACTTCAAAACCACCAAAAGGCCCTTATGGGGAAGAACATGAATGATCAGACCCCAAACATAACCACCGTGGTGGGGGAATAGTTCATGTACATGTCATCACTGAGAACTGGGTTGCCTCATCACTTAATTGTATCTTGAAAATCTATCCGTGAATCAATAACATTCATGACTTGTAACCTCGTTAATAATATTATGTGAATGGATTTAGGAACATATTTTCCAATGTTAGCTTGTTGAGTACAGTAAATTTTGTTGAAAGAAGTTACCATTGATGTCAAAGGGTGTCAAAATGAAAGAAAAAGCTACATATTCAAATGGGACATTTCAAAATATTGTTTTGGATTTTTGATGCCCTATTTGTATACCCTATATTTAAATGTATTTTTACTCCTTTTACCTAGATCAAATAGAAGCATAACATATATGGTTGGAAATCTTATTCTAAGACCTTTCCAACGGTACATGGCACACCCTCTAACACTTCACGCTTGAGGAGAAATGATTTTTTAATTCTCGATGCCCCATTTGGATACCCTATTTTTTTTAATGCACTTTTACTCCATTTACCTAGCTCAAATGGAAGCATAACATATATGGTTTGAAATATTATTCCAATACCTTTCCAACGGTATATGGCAATCCCTCTAACTCCTCAAGGTTGAGAAGAAATGATTTATCAAATATTCACTATACATTCTACCAGTTGCACAAGTCAGTGCAAGCAATAGGCAAGTCAACCCATATAGTGGATAAGTCAACCCAGTCTAGACCCCAAATGCACTATAAATAGGTGTGAGAATGAGCATTTCAAGTCATTCACTCAAGAAAATTTAGATTTGTTCAAACAAGCGAAGAAAAGAAGAAATTCTAAGGTTCATACCTCATGAGTTAGAAGTGAAGAGGAGATGATTTGGTGAGACTTTGTGGGGAAGGATTTTTGGAGCACTTTTAGGAGGTTTAAATCCTAGTTTGGGGCCTATTGAGGTCGAGTTCTGTTAATAAGGAGATCGAGTTCAAGGATATTTTTTTGAGGGAAGTCTTGTTGCTAAGAAGGTCGTGTTTGGGACAGTGAGTTCCTATGTGAAGGACAAAGCAGTGGCTATTAGGAGGGCAAAATTTCTTTGACTAATATTGACTCTTACACAAGTTTTGGTGAGCCTAATAAATTAGGGATTCGGTGTTGATAAATTAGATAATTGGTACTGATAAACCATTTAGTTGGTGTTGATAAATCAAGGATTTGGTGCTTCCTTTCAGTTGGTGTTGATAAATCAGGGAGTTGGGGCTTCCTTTCAGTTAGTGCTGATAAATTTGAAGGTACTCTTTATATATATATAAAATAATTATTTAGTTTTATAATACTTTTGGCTTCCACTATAATTGAATATTCCAAATATTGGTATTAAAGTGAGTTCCTTCGTAAACAGATTGACCACTGGAAGGTAGATCTCAGTAAGACTCATGGACAAGCACGAAGAATACACCAAACATGGTCTACGATTGTTTTATGGAAAAAATTATGCCTTTGGGGCATAACGATGAGATTGTTCTTACGAGCACAAGAAGCTAATGTTTGGAAAGTTGTTCTAAATGAATATAATGTACCATCCTCTACTCCAACAAATCTGGTTGGAAGAAGACTTGATGAAATTTATTCAAAGGATATGTATGTCATTCTAGGAGGGTTGAAAGGATAAAAAAATTTCAAGGTCATGCATTGTGAATCAGAGGAGAAAATCTAGGACAAGCTCAAGAATGTGTATGAAGGAGATGAAAAGGTCAGAGGGGCCAAGCTTCAAACTTATAAAAGACAATTTGAACATCTGGAGATGACGAAATATGAAAACATTGCAACTTACTTTATTCGATTTGATGAGATTGTGAATATTATGAGAGTACTAAGAGAGAAGATTGTAGATATAGTTATCATTCAAAATATACTAAGATCTCTCCTAATGAGATTTTATATTAAAATCTCATCTTTAAAAGAAACACGAGATATAGCTACATTGAATATGGATGAGCTACATGGAATTCTTATAGCATATGAAATGAGGACAAAATAGGAAAATCCATCTAAAATGCAAGTATCTTTCAAGGTCTCCAAGAATACAAGGAAGAACAAGCAAAAGTCAAAACAAAAGCTCCAAGTGTAGTGATGTCATATGATAAAGAAGCCAATTTTGTGAGAAAGTTGAAAAGAGGAACTCGCAAATATAAAGGTAAGCTTCCTTTAAAATGTTTTGAATGTGGTAGAATTGGTTAGTATGCTTCTAAATCTCCTTTTGTAAAAGGGTCAGATAGTGGTGAAGAAGAAAGTTATAAGAAAGAAAATAAATAAAAGAAACAAAGGAAAAAAAAAGGGAAATATATTCAAGAAAATACTTTATTCAAGAGAATGTAATAACTCATCTAATGAACATGATGATAGTGACAATAATTCTGATGGAGTTCTCTTCCCTACATTGGATACTCATAATGAAACTCCTAAATTTTTTGAAGGAAATCATTAAGAAAGAGAAGGAGAATTGGATCTTGAGGTGGAATTGACTAGTGCCTTAAGTGATCTTAGAAGAACAAGGAAAAAAAATCGCGTACTCAAGGAAGAGATAAAGAAACTAAAAGAATGTTTATAAAGTCCCAATATGAACTTTAAAGAGACCAAGCAAACTATCATAAATCTGAAAGTACAATTAGAAGAAGCTAGAGTGATTGAATAAACACTCAAGAGACAGTTGGAACAGAAGGAGAGAATAATTAGGAATCTAGAAGCTGAGATATTCTCCTTGAGGAAGGAACTATGGAAGAAGGATATCCAACAAAACTTTGACAATAGTACCATAATGCTAGATGAAATATTCAACATCTAGAAACCATTCAATGACAGGTTTGGACTAGGATATAAACAAAATAATATTGATAACGATTCAAGCTCTATGATGACAAAAAATGAAGCAAAGCAAGGAAGATATGTTGATGCACTCAAGGGTCCTATCAAGAAGAAAGAATACAATTCGCTAAAGGAGAATGTACAAAAACTAGCAATGAAGAAGATTCAAGAAGAAGATCATGGTTTAAGAAGGATGAGACCATCAAAAAGGCCACCTAAACTCAGGTACCAAAATAATTTTCTTGGAATGTGTTATTATTGCAATAATTTTGGGCATAAAGATATAAATTATAAACATGAGCAAGGGGTAGAAATATAAGAAATAGCTATGAAAATCCTAAGAACTTCTATGAAGGCAATTATGGTAAAAAAACTCATGAGGTTTTCAATATAAATCATAACAATGTTGGTGCTCTTAGTTATGAAAATGAATGTTACAAATGCAACAAGTTTGGAAACATAACTAGAAAATGTAAAAGCAATTTGATGGTTCCTTCAAGGGAAACAAGGCATGTTCTTGTCCGTCATATGAGGGAAAAACCAAGAACTTGGACAACGAAGCAGGACGATTTGAATGTTGAGGAATGTGGGTTTGATCTATAAACCCAAAGAAAAATAAGTCAATGGTATATTGATACTGGATTCTCAAAGCATGTGACTAGAGACAAAACCAAATTTGTAACATTGATGTATGGTGTGCTTGGTTGCCTGTGAGTCCCAAAAAGACTTTCCTTGTAGCTGGTTTCTTCCTACAAGGAGTATACAAACAAATGAGTGGTGTTAGTAATCAAACATGGACTAACAAAGCATTGAATGGAATGGAAAAATGCATAAACAAGATTAAACTAAAACTAGACTAAATAACATAAAACAAGCTTGTGAAGAAAAACAAAATCTATAGAGGAGTAGGAAAAGGATCCTCTTTATTGGTTTTTGGTGGTGCAATAGCTACAAATAAAGTATCAAAGACACTTTAAGAGAGTTGTTTGAGAAATGGTGCTTAATAGCTCTCAACAAGGATGTACCCTTCTCAATCTCTTTTGTAAGCTCTTGCTCTCTCAAAGAAGCATAGAGAACTCTCTACAATGGTGGAATTCTCCTCAGAATGGTATGCTAGATTGCTTTGGAGAAATTTTAGTAGCATAAAAATAAGTAAATTCATTCTTTTTTGCTCTCCATGCACTTGCATTTATAGGAATTTTGAACATTCCTTCCCTCCTTTGGCTCATCAATGAGGTTGTTTGCGTCATAAATGAGATGAGAGCTAACATCCTCTTTCCATTAAGGATTCTTGGGGCTCAAGGCTCAAATGGTTAGCCCATCATGTTAGGAGATGGAGTGTTTTTCAAGCAAGTTAACGTCTTGAGGTGTTGACTGGGCTTCTAGCGACCCTCGTGGCTATCGAAGGAAAAGACATGATGTAGTGAATTTTCGTCTGTATAGCACCCGCGAAGGTTGATTTTAAAGTCAACCTTAGGAAAAAAAAAAAAAAAAATTGTCTTTCATAATGTTACTAGCTAAAAATTTATCCTCTATACATGTTGATCATTGACTCTAAGTGTCTTTTGACTACGTACAAATGAGTGTACCATTTTCTCATAATAGTAGTTTCACCATGATGTGTGAGGTTAGGAGCAAGCGTATAACCAAAGTACATCATGTTTTGTTGTTCTGACAATGAGTCTTACTTACTTCTTGAGAGAGAGAAGCTTGATATAGAGATGATTAGGGAAATATCCTTAATAGAGAACTAAAATAAAATCAATAAATATTGTTACAAAAGTGTCTATACGAGGTGAGCATGTCACATGCTCGTTATGATGACTATAACTGGAGTGTTACAAACATAAAGGAAATACATCAAATACAATGCACTGCTAAAAGAGGTGTTCTCGGGTGCATGGGTGTTCATCTAAATGAGAGAAATAGAATGGCCAAATAGTACGATACTACCCTAACATGAAAAATTATGTTGGTGTCGAATGTCAAGGAGGTTGGTGACATAAATGGGCGATAATGGTTCCCACTATGCTACCCTAGATTGTCCTAAAAAGGTGGGGATCAATCAAGGTACTTCTTCGATCTCGGAGGATGTGTCTCAATTTTGACAGCAAATAAGTGCCAACCGCCTGGAAGAAGGTTCCAGGAAATCCATATGAAATTGAGGAAGTTGTTGTAATAACATGGGTTGATAAGCATGAGAGCTAGATATAATATTATAGGAGGGATACATAAAACTACCCAAGGTTGGAGCTTTAATGCAAGTGACGACTGTTAAAAAATAGTGTTGAGGTGAATGCCCCTAGAGTCGATAGGAAATCCAAGTGAGGTATATGTATGTTCTAATTGTCATGTTAGATGTATGAGTTGATGGTGATCAATGCTATGAGTATAAGGTGAGTAGAAAGAAAGCTCCAACCAAGGGCGACTAAGGACTACCACCAAGTAACTAATACAAAAAAATGGGCGAGAATCCTTTTCCCAAAAAATTCTTTGTACACTTGCCAAAAGAATTTAAAATTGGTTTTGAATGTACAAACACAGAGATGGGTGCCCCAAGAATACGATGGTCTACGTAATGATGCATGTGGGTTTCTGTAGAGGGTGGGGGCCCCGTTGGTTGGTATTGGTGTGAGGTGAATGAAACAGAGGTGATAATGCAAATGTTATAATGCATTATGTATCAATGGTAGTCCAGGTGCCAAATTCACTGGTGCATTCATCATGATCTGAAAGGAATAGTGGCTTGGGAGTAGGTTGGTAAGCAGAAAGCAAAGAAGAGAGAAATGAGGTTTATCTTCAAGCATCATAATAAAATGGTTCTCTAGCATGGGAAAGTGATCATGGATACCAATAGTGTCAAGGGAACTACAGATTAGGGTAATCTGTGTGTGTGAAGCTCTATCGACCAATGTGAGTGTTTACCGTGTGCATGTGGAAGGTGACAGAAAACATGGTCGAGATGGACCCTATTGTTAATTTCAAAGAAATGATATTAGGAGATGCATAGTTTCTGAGGAAACCTATCATGTTTAGTAAATAATGATACTTCAACTGCCGATTGGTGTCAGGGGGACTAAGTCCATTGTGAAAGTTTCTGATAATCTACAACTCTGAATTCAATACCCCAAGTGAAAACATGTAGAAATTCTCATTGTAGATTAAACTGATTATGCAATGTACTAAAGTAAAATACTTAATCTACTTCTACAATCAAACTTGCGTAAGCTTAATCGATTTTGAGCAAGATCAACCAGAACATATATAACAGAGAAGAAGATTCAATCACACATGAAACACAGAAGAATACTCTGAACTCTGTAGTAACTGCATAATCCTGAAGGAATGAATTCCTTCTATATGCAAGAGATTTTATTATAGGAAAATCCTAGCAACTGATAGTACATTGTCCCTTCCTTTAATCTCAATTGGGTCTCTGTCTGAATTGACATGCATGAGTTATTTACGAGAGAATATTCAGTTATCTAGAGAACACTAGTTGCATGCATGCATGCATTAACTGACTGAACTCACAATTAGTTCCACAAACTGTTTGGAACTAATTTAACTAGACTTAACACAGTAAATTGAGCTAACTAATTACAACTCATCCTTATCTCCTTAATTAAGGATAACTTCCTCAATCAAAGGGATAATTGTTGCATGTCTTCACAAAGACTTCATGTTTGATTTTCACCAACTAATTAGCTCAAGATGAATTAATTAATTATTTTTCAAACAACTAGTGGGACTAAATTCGAATTTTAATTCTCAATTTTGATTCAAGGGCAAATCAAAATTGGAATATATCCTGAAATGCTATCTATAGCAATGTTATTTTTAGCATTTCTATTTTTATCATTTCTTGATGTTATTTTCAACAGAGATGGAGTATATCCTGAAATTTAGCATTTCTATTTTTATCATTTATTGTTGCTATTTTCAACACTCCCTCTCAACAAGAAAGGCATTCAACTCGAACTCGATCCTGAACCTTTGGAATGTTCTGCATGCAACACTTCTCTCAAGTGTTGTTGCTCTAGCAACTCCAGAAACAAAAATATATATATATACAACCTGAATCAGTATGATACATCTGTCATCAAAATCTCTGATTGCTATTGCCTCTGTCAACTAAAAAATATGCACCTCTGTTCGCTTCAGTATCTAACTACTCTAGCCTCTGTCACTTTGATATCTAACTACATCAATCACACTGATTCCTCTTGCTACATCCGTGTTGTTGTTGGTCCTTTCTCCCAGCATTGCATCCACACTACACCTCCTCTCATCATGTTGCATCATGCTGCCCATTGTTGCACTGCAACTCAGTTACTAAGAAGTAAGTAACTAATCTCCCAACTGACCTCCTTGTTGGGCTAGAAAAACCCTCTGATGCTAAAACTCCCTCTATCGCTCCATCCGCATCTGTCTCTACCCATTCAGCCAGTCCTGCTACTCCTCGTCGGGCTCCCATAGCAAGTTCTAATAAAATAGGCTGGGTACCTCAAAGATCTTGTCCCTATTTCAGCCTTCTTGGGACTATCACTTCACATCGCCCCACCTCACACCTGGAGGTATGGCTGCATGTGATCCCTCTGCTGACTTCTCCAATTGTGGCTCCTCCACAATTGTCTGAGACTTCTTCTGGCACTGGATGTTGAGAGGTAATGTACTCTCCCTCTCAAACACTAAGTCCCCAACATTTGCCTTACCCCTCAAGGCTTTACATGCATCTTGAACCTCAAGAGCATACAGGTTTTTGACTCATGAACCAATCTGCTTCACCTGTCTCATGGTGATGTGTCTAAGGAAAACCTTTCCCTTACTGAAGACAACATCGTAGCCTTTGTCCTCCAACTTTGCGATCGACACCAAGTTCTTCTTCAGTCTAGGTACATACTTCACATCTGTCAAGGTAATGAGAGCTCCACACTCCCTTTGAAAAGCAACTGTGCCTACTCCTGAAACACTATACTTTTCATCATTACCCATATCTATGTGCATCTAGAGGTCCTTCTCCTCCAAGGTACTGAATAAACTCTTATCGTCGGTCATGTGGAATGAGGCTCCACTGACAAGAAACCAACCACAACCCATCATCGATGAAACCATGCATGTGATGAGGGTAAAATCCAATTCGAACTGAGAGGCTAGGGCCTCACCTTTAGATCCTTCTGAGGATCCCTTCTTGGATTTCTTCAATGGACAATTAGTTGCATAATGGCCCACCTCATGACAATTAAAGCATTGCAGTTTAGATTTGTCAATCTTCTTCCCACCATGGGAAGAACTCAATTTGGAATGAGAATCCTTCTCCTTTCCTTTCCTTGCCTTACTGGCTAAGGTTACATTTTCTTCATCCTCCTTAGATGAAGAACCATCTCTGGTGCTCCTCTTGATCTCCTCCTGCATCAGATTTGACCACAGTCATTCCCAATCTGGCAGTTTCTCTATTCCATTCACTGAGTCCTAGTAGCTATGCCAACTCTTAGGAAGACTGAGGAGAGCAAGACTCACCATTTCATCATCGACTGTCGTGATTCCTACATTTCCAAGCTCATCTCTGCAGGTGGTGAGTAGGTCTAGATATGTAGAGATCGTGTCGCCCTTTTCACACTTGATTTTCCGAAGCTTGTCCTTCAGCGCCAGCTTCCTTTGGCCGTTGTTGTTCTGACATAGATCCTTCAATGTCTTCCACATTGAAAACGGAGTCTCCTTCCCATGGAGACTCGAGACAATGTGGTCTCGAACTCCCTCCAAAAAATTCCTCCTCGCTCTCACCACACATTTCTTCCATTCCGCCAATTATTGGGCATTAGCTATTGTTGGATTGGGGACTTCTTGATCAAAGAAGTCTTTCAAATCGTTGTCCTCTAATAGCACTTCCATGCGATCCTTTCATGCTATGTAATTTGAGCTACCATCTAGGGCATACTCGAGTCTCAAGCCCTTGAATTCCATTAGTGAACTTTAAGATGTGATAAGAAATCGATTATGTACCTACAATCAAGAACTTCAAACTTTGAACTTCTCCCTTCTTTGTATATTGTTCTTCGCTTTGATCACCTTTGCTCTGATACCATGTAGAAATTCTCACTGTAGATTAAACTGATTATGCAATGTACTAAAGCAAAATACTTAATCTACTTCTATAATCAAACTTGTGGAAGCTTAATTGATTTTGAGCAAGATCAACCAAAACACATATAACAAAGAAGAAGATTCATCACACGTGAAACATAGAAGAATACTCTAGGGAAAGCCTCAGCTAAAAGCCCCGCTATCTGTATTATCATACAAGTGGAAATATCTCAGGATTACACAAAGCTTTAGCTCTCAAGCTATCCAACTCTCAGTACAATCCCTCACTGTTGCTCATAGATAGAATAGACAACACATATGCCTTCTTTCAGTGCTTCAAGCCTCCTATTTTCTTGCGCAGTTTCTTCTGGGTCCTCCAGCTGCCACTTGTGTGATTCACACCTCACACACTTCTCTGACCTCTGTAGTAACTGCGCAATACTGAAGGAATGAATTCCTTCTGTATGCAAGAGATTTTCGTATAGGAAAATTCTAGCAACTGATAGTACATTGTCCCTTCCTTTAATCTCAACTGGGTCTCTGTCTGAACTGACATGCATGAGTTATTTATGAGAGAATATTCAGTTATTTGGAGAATGCTAGTTGCATGCATGCATCCATTAACTGACTGAACTCGCAATTAGTTCCACAAACTGTTTGGAACTAATTTAACTAGACTTAACTCAGTTAATTGATCTAACTAATTACAACTCAAATAGAACTCATCCTTATCTCCTTAATTGAGGGATAACTTCCTCAATCAATGGGATAATTGTTGCATGTCTTCACAAAGACTTCATGTTTGATTTTCACCAACTAATTAACTCAAGATGAATTAATTAATTATTTTTCAAACAGCTAGTGAGACTAATTCGAATTTTAATTCTCAATTTTGATTCAAGGACAAATCAAAATTGGAATATATCCTGAAATGCTATCTATAGCAATGCTATTTTTAGCATTTCTATTTTTATCATTTCTTGATGCTATTTTCAACAGAGTTGGAGTATATCCTGAAATGTTATGTATAGCAATGATATTTTTAGCATTCCTACTTTTATCATTTCTTGTTGCTATTTTCAACAAAACATCTTTATATAACAACATGCAAACTAGAACTTACTGAAAAGATGTATCCAAAAACATAGAAAGGAGCACCTGGTGGGTACTCTAAAATGTGAAATGGGCCTGAAAATGAAAGCTTTTGATGAATTTAACCGAGTGTTCCAAGATGTAGATTAAATTTTTATGATCTCAACACCATCAATGGTTTTGTGAAAGGGGCTCATGGGGTCCCATACGAGTCTCTAGAAGAATGGAATAAATGGAAAATATAAGGGTTGTGGGGCCCACATTGCCACCTCATTGTACTTGTTGACATGGAACGAGGTGTGGATCCCATCATTCATTTCTTGCAACTGCGGTTAGCCAGAGTACCCGATTTGTGAGCAAGGAGAGTCAACTTAGTCATCAAGAAACCTCCTTTTTCAATTTTGTGGTCTTAGGGTAGGTAGGTCGTACGTGTGGGTTGTAGGGCCTATGTCATGAAGAAATCCCAAACCCTAGCAGACAACTACATGATAGTCGCGCAGGTGAAGGATATGTAGATGTGATGGACTCACGTATGAGGGGTGAATAATCATGTGTATGGCACCTCTGTGAGAGAAACAGGTGTGAGATCCCTATGTGGGGGCCTTGTAGGATGAGGGGTAACATACATGACAAAGACATGACTGTCTGAAATACAAGCATGGGGCATCATCACGCCTGTTAATGGAACAAGCACAAGGCCCACGCAGTAGTTTGATAAACAACAATGTGGAACACCATTTAGTTGAAAGCGTTGGTGTTTTTGCCTTATTTTTTATTTTTTCTTCTTTGACTAACCACATGAGGGTCTCACCTACAAGATTGCGCTATGGTATGAGAGGAATTAGCCCTATCTTCATACGTCAGTTGTTGTTGATTCCCAAGTGGAGACTACATTGACTGGGTGGGGGTTGCAGAAGTTTCTTCATAACCCGCTTTTGAGATCTCAAGAGGACTTCCTACACTTTGTTGTTAGCATATGGCAACATATGAGGCAGGATTTTGATATCTATGGGACAAACCTAACATTCACCGTCGAGGTGGATGTTTACTTTGTGATAGGGTTGTTATCTCGAGGGGATGTACCTTTTACTAAGTTGCCTCATGCAGAGCCCAAGGTCCAAGTTATCTACATGGGCTAACTACTATTGCAAAGCCAATCCTTTTGACGTGGGTGGTATTAGGATCAATTCCATCTTAAACTTGGTGACATCAGTAACGATGACTATGATTGTCTACCTTTTTTGGACTGCAACCCCACACTATATTATAGGGGTGCAGTTGGCAGTACTAAAGAGGATATGAGAGGGTGCCTTCTTTGATTGGGATGGATTCTTGTACCAGAGGATGACGATGCAGTTGTTGTAGCTAGTGTGATGCGAGGTCCATGATTTCTGCTTTGGGATAATTCTCTACAACATCCTTTATGAGCAGGTGGTGATGTTGCATCCCATCATGTGTGTGGACCCTGGTCGATTGACGGATCCACGGATCTAGAGATGGGCTCCCCTAATTCCCTATGGTAGAGGAGGAGAAGTGGGTTGGTACTTGATTGACAATGTCGAGGGTTGGTTCATGTCCAACCTACAGTTGATACTTAGAGTTCTCATATACAAGAATGGACTTCATGGGTGACCCTACCATGGGGTTCCCCCCAAGAAACTCTTGGGGACCCGAAGGTACATGCATGTTTCTTTATCTTCTTTTTGCATTTTTTCATTTATGTGATACTTATGATGTACCTTTCACTGACTATGGATATGTTTGTTTGTAGATATGGGTCCTTGTAGGAGGCCCAAGCTAGACTGAGGGGTACAAATGGAAATTGTAGGCAATCTGATGAGAGGGGCGTTGTAGCTAGGCACCATCGATGCTAAGAGGGTGGTGCAGAGTAGTTCCCAATGCGAAGGGTGCACCTGGAGATAGGTGCTCCTTGGGATAGAGGGGAGTTGGAAGACCTTCAGTCAAAGAACCAAAGGTTGCTAATCTATGCAAAGGACACTAAGCATTGGGAGTTGGATGTGCACCAAATGTTGACAGACTTAGGGATGGGGCTTCCCAAGGAAGGATGGACAATGACACATGAAAGGTAGTGGTGGTCAATTCTCCAGCAGGTGGAAATTGCAGTAGCCATGACATGAACCATTTTGGAGCAAGGCCAAGGGGAGGGTGGAGGGCCTCCGGTAGGTGGTGTAGGAGGTGATGAGCCCCAGCCTTAGATGTTTTACATGATATACCAGGGGAAGCACCCATTATGAGGATGCTCCCCTCTTTTTTTTAGATGATTCATTTTTCTAGCAATGGCCAACTAATGTAAAAAAAACATTATTTTTTGATGATATATGAGATATGATTTTTATAGCTTTCATGACGTGTCTTTATGTATGATGCTTATATACATGTGACGTAAATGCATTTTATTAATGTGATGTATCATTTCTATGTGCTTTATGCGTTCATGTTGACTTGTATGTAATGCTTGACAGGCTAGGATTTGATTAGCAATGTGGTCAACAATATGATTTCAACTTCTTGGTATATGTAAAATTGTCATATCTTCAAAACCAGGTGGTAACTATTGTGCCTGTTGTTGAAAATGACAATAAGAAAATCCTAATTTAATTTTTCCTTTAATTAAATTAGGAGAAAATTTTAATTCCACATCACAAGATAATGAGAATGACTTAACTAAGTTAATTTCACTTAGTTAGCTCAATTAATTCTAGTTGAGGGCCTAACTTGAATTATGTAGAGTGGTTCCTAAATTTTATGAGCCTAGGTTGAGTTTAATTTGAGTTGTAATAGTTTAAACTGAGTTAATGTCAGTTAAACTAGTTCCAACTATTAGAGGAACTAGTAGGAGGTCTAGCATTGTGGTGCAGCTTCAAGTGTTCAACTAGTGAACTGATAAATCAGCCATAATTAACTCATGCATGCCTGAAATTCGAGTTACCCAATTGAGATTGGAGTTCAAGGGAAGTGTATTATTAGTTGTATAATTTTTCGAGTTGTATAAGTGGTGCATGCAGTCAAAGAAGGGCCTATCGATATTGCGCAATTCAGGATGGGGATTTCCCTAATTAATAGGGGGATAATTCCTTGAGAAACAACACAAGGAAATAGGACCTTGGAAGGAAGCAAAATTGGCTAAGTATTGACCAGCATCGCCTTGCGAGGTAGTGAGATAGATTGTACTAGTGAAGAGGTTGCTCAAGCTTGAGCAAGCATTGTAAATCTTCACTCTTTTTTTGATCCAATGCAATATATAGATAGGAACGTGTTTTGAGCAGCAAGATTTCCCCTTAGATAAATCTTTGAGCATATATGATTCAATATTGTCTGATGTTTTGTGATTTCTCGGTCGATTAATTGTTTCCGCTGATGAGTAGAGTAAATTCAAATCTTTTGTTTTAACATATTACATTAGCAATTTGAATCTACAAGGAATTTCTACACATGTAGATATTTCCAAGAAAGGAAAGGGTTGAACATTGAATATTCTATTCAACTATGCAGGTGATTGATACCTAATTGGGAGAAATTAGCTAAAAGTTTGATCCAGGTGGATATTGGTGGCCACCTGCCTATTCCACTTGGACCCTCACCATTGTTTCTTTCAGTTTTTCAGTTTCCTTAATTGTAGCATAGTTTACTATTTTTGGCAGTTTTTCAGGTCCTGAACTTCTGAAGCCATTTTGAGGCCCTAAACGACGTTATTTTTTGGAAAAATTACTCTAACAATTGTTATAGTAATCACACCGGCAATTGTATTCCTCGGAGAGATCTTTCCAATGAGGTATCATATGTGTCAAACGAAGATAATATGACCAAGTTATGACCTTGGGAATTTGGTTGCCCAGTGAACCCCAACGAGACCCATAAACTCTTGGTGTTACATCTCCTCGGGTTAGGGTTTTGGTTTTTTTATGGTTTTCTCTTATTTTTCAATAATAAAAAGGCCCTTGAGCCTCATTGTAACTCAGTTCAGAGGCATGTAGCCGCCACATATATTATCAAAGATAAGCTACCATTGCCCGAGCTATCTTGTTTCCATTATGTTTGTAAGCATAGTTCAATATTTTTCTATTAATGAAATGAAGATTTTTTCTACTACATCTATGTGTTTATGATTATATCTGTAAGTTGTCGCGTTCCTGTTTAAGTTCAGATCAGAGGTATCAGAGCGGTCTGCTCTTTCTCTGTTTTTCTTTGCATGTCCACAACGAGGTCAGGGTATAAGGAGTTAGGGCTTGATCTGGTTGAACCATTGTAGGATAATCCTCGCAAAACCCAATGACCTCCCATGGTAGAAGAAAAGAAAGACGAGGGGGCAAGAGATCCTTTCAAAATGTTGCTCGAGGAAGCCCTCGAGCAACAGAGGGACACAATGATGGATAGTTTTGCTTAGATCCTTTGACGGCTACCCACAGGCAGTGCATCTTCATCCAGCAACCACTCTAGAGGCATTATTCCTTTTAAGGTACAAGTTAACTTCAATATTCCCATATTCGAAGGCCTAATAGATACAGATGTCGTAGATAAATGGTTAAATTTGTTGGAAGGACATTTTTCAGTTTATGACTTTTCCAATCGGGAAAAGATTACTTTTGCACTTCTCAAAGTCGCCCCACACGTCTAGGACTGGTGGGAAACCTACTGTAAACAAAGGACGAGAGTGAACCCTCGTTGTTCTCAACTGCACCCACTTGGAATTATTTCTGAGATGCCATCAAGGAATAGTGTTACCATGTTGGTAGCTATGAACATAAATACATAAAGTGGACCACACTACAGCAGGGAAGGGACCAAGATGTGCCAGATTTCACAAATACTTTCCATACACTTCGCATGAAGCTGGGTATCAAGGATACTGAGCGACATTTGGTGCTTAAGTACCGTGGTTGTCTACACAAGTACATCCAGGGCGAGATGGAGTTCCTGGACATCTCCTCGCTCAGCACAGTGTATGGGTACGTTGTAAAGATTGAGCAGGAGTTTACGCATAAGAAGCGGGATTTTGGACCTATGAATCCAAATCAAGGAAAAGGTGCCCCCAAACCACAAAACAAAGGACCAAGCCAAGGCAGGGCTACTCGGGACAACCCGCTGAAGCCGCAAGCAAAGAACAACACCACGAAGAAGAAGAAGGACAGAAGAAAATGGTGTGAGTTCCATAAGAGCTCCACTCACAATACAAGTGAGTGTTAGGCCAAGCAGTCACTAGTGGTCGAGCTGAAGGCTTTCGAATCAGATGCAGGTTCTGACTTTGAATCAAAACTCGATAATGGAACTGACAAAGGGAAGGAGATCATTGATGCGGAGCCCAGTGCCACCGTGGTCACCACAAAGATCCAGGAAATTGAGCCTGGAGATCTAGAGGAGGGGGAACGCCTCTTCCACTCATAAATATGGGTGAAGAGTTCTCCGCTGCAGTTCATTGTCGACAATGGGAGCCAAAAGAAACTCATTTCAGTAGAGGTCATGAAGCAGTTGGGCCTAAGGATTATAAAACATCCATAGTCATACACCATCGGGTGGCTTCACCAAGGACGAGATCTTCGCGTCAGCTAGCAGTGTTGCATTCCCTACAGCATCAAGCCCTTCACGGATGTGGTACTTTATGACGTTCATCCTCATGAAGTTTCTTGTGTATTGTTAGGACAACCATACTTGTGGAAGCGACATGTTGTATATGAGTCTAGACCTCATTTCCCAGACCATGAAAATTGTTTTTCTTATGATTCGCCCCCAAGGCAAGAAGAAGGTTGTGGCCACGGCTTCCAAGCAGGGCTCCTTTGCACAACAACAATAGATGGACAAGGTCGTGGAGGAGTACAAGGATGTTTTTTCCTCACCCACAGGGGTACCTCTACACTGTCAGGTTAAGCACTCCATCGATCTGACCCCGGACGCGTCGCTGCCGAATGGACCGATCTATCGACACTCTGTTATGGAGAATGATGAGATTAAGAGGCAGATTTAGGAACTACTACAGAAAGGGAACATCAAGCCAAGCTCATCATCTTGTGGGAGCCCGATTTTATTGGTACAGAAGAAGGATGGGACCTAGCAGCTCTGTATTGACTATCGAGCATTGAACAAGATCATTGTTCGGAATAGGTACCCAATCCCGCGAATTGATGACCTTCTGAACCAACTCAGGGGGGGGAATATTTCACCAAGATTGACTTGAAGTTAGGTTATCACCAGGTGCCTATCGAACCCTCTAATGTGTGGAAGACTGCCTTCAAATCTAAGGAGGGCCTTTTCAAATGGCTGGTCATGTCGTTCAGATTGAGGAATGCCGCTGCAACCTTCATGAGGTTGATGGATGACATCTTGTGACCCTTCACCAATGCGTTTGTGGTGGTGTATTTAGATAATATCTTGATCTTCAACCAGAGTTGGGAAGAGCACCTCCACCATATTCTACAGGTTCTTAAAACCCTTCGACAACACAAGTTGTGTGCTAACTTGGAGAAATGCACCTTTGGCCTAACCTAGGTTCAATATCTGGGGTACATCATTGATGATCAGGTTGTACATGTGGACCCATCCAAGATACAAGTCATTCGGGATTAGCCAGCCCCAACCACTCTAACAGAGCTCTGCAACTTTTTGGGCCTTGCCAATTTCTACCGTAGGTTCGTGTTGGGGTTCTCTCATATCACTTGGCCTTAAGTCAAGTTACAAAGGGTGGAGCGAAAGCAAAGTTCTTTTGGTTGGAAACCCAACAACGATCATTATTCGAGTTGAAGAATCGTCTATGTTTGGCACCAGTGCTCACATTACCATACCTGTAACAACCATTTGAGATTGAGACAGATGCCTTTGACTATGTTATTGGTGCATTCTTACTCGGCATGGGCATCCAATGACTTACCAAATTGAGACACTTTTAGACACATTTCGAAAGTACCCCACTTACAACAAAGAAATGTATTCCATTGTGCAGGCTTGTCGTCAATGGAAGCATTACATTTTGGGGAAGGAAACGGTCATCCACATAGACCACCAACCTCTATAGTTCATACAAACACAAGGTAAGTTGCAGAACGATCGCCATCAGAAATGGTCCACCTATCTGCAACAGTTCCATTTGAACATTAAGTATAAGAAGGGTTGCTACAATAATGTCGTTGATTGCCTCCGTCAACCACCAGTCATGGCACTAATCATTATGCTTGACTCCTATGGGCATGAGACATCTGGGTGGCTGCATCTTTACAAGAGTGATCCAGAATTCGGCGGCATATATCAGACACTCCTGGAAGGGAAGCAAGTTCCAAAGTTTCACCTTTAGGATGTATTGTTATGCCACTTAGGACACATCTGTGTTCCTTCAAGTGAGCATCGCAAGATGATTTGGGAGGCACACTACAGTCGAGCCGTTGGACATTTCGGAGTAGAGAAAACAATGGCAGTATTGCAGAAGTATTTTTATTGGCCAAAACTTCATCAAGATGTTGGGAAGTACATTAGATCCTGCAACACCCGCGCCATTTCCAAACCAACCATCATGAAGCAAGGCCTGTATACTCCTCTACCTACTCCTAGTTAGTCTTGGGAATTTGTCTCCATGGATTATATGTCGGGCCTTCCTTCTACTAAACACAACAATGATTGTGTTTTCATGGTCGTCGACAAATTCTCTAAGATGGCCATCATGGCGGCTTGCAAGAAGAGTATCACAGCAGAGGCCACTATTAAGCTCTTCTTTGAGCAAGTGTGGGTACACTTTGGGATCCCACGGTCCATTATCTCAGATCAAGACAGTAGATTCCTGAGTACATTTTGGTCAAGTTTTGGTCGATGTTGGATACAAAACTTACTAAGTCCATGACTTTCCATCCACAAATTGATAGTCAAATAGAGGTAGTCAATAGGATGATCGTACACATTTTGCGCATGTACAACTCAAAGCATCCACGCACATGGGATGAAAGTCTCCCCTATGTCCAACATAGCTACAAAAGATCTCTCCACAGCTCAACAAGACACGACCCCTTTCAGGTAGGGCTGGGATTTCAATCATTGTGCCCCATTGATGTGGCCATACCATTTGTAGCCACTCAGTTAGATTCAGCTCACATGCAGTCCAAAGTTGAAAGGGCTAACAGCTTCATTGAGTGCATTCAACAGAACCGCCAATAGGTCCATGATATGTTGGAAAGAGCTAATGCTAAGTACAAGCAATGCAATGATCAACATCGATTGCCACACAAGTTCCAGGTGGGTGACAAAGTTTGGCTACATTTGTAGAAGGAGCACCTTACTAGACAATTCCTTTGAGCTCAGCATCCCACTGTTCCTTGGCCTACACCTAGTGTTCAACATAGATTGCCTTCGACCATACTTTCCAACATTGTTGGACACATCTGACATTGCAGAATAGCTCACACCAACAGAGCTCAACCCAGACTGCATGGAACAGGCCACAATTGATCATATCATGGCCACATGGATTAAGAACACTCGACAACAGAGGACACATCTATATCGAGTTGTCAAAGCAGGCCAACTACTTCACCAAGGCAAATGGCTCACCAGGGACCAAGTTCATCAAAAGTTTCCTCATCTCATGGAGGAAATCAATGCAATGAGGACCATTGCTTCGTAAGGGGGAGGATTGATCCAAATGGATATTGGTGGCCACCCACCTATTCCACTTGGACCCTCACCAATGTTTCTTTCAGTTTTTCAGTTTCCTTAATTGTAGCAAAATTTACTATTTTTGGCATTTTTTCGGGTCCTAAACTTCTTGAGTCGTTTTGAGGCCCTAAATGATGTTTTTTTGGCAAAATTTTGCCGTCAATCTTAATTTTCATGGCAATTGCATCGTTAGTTGTAGTCCTCAGAGATATCTTTTCAATGAGGTATCATACACGTCAAATAGAGATAATATGACCAAGTTACGACCCCAGGAAGTTGGCTTCCCAACTCAACCCAACGAGGCCCATAAACTCTTGGTGTTACATCTCCTCGGGTTAGGGTTTTGGTTGATTAGGGTTTTCACTTATTGTTCAATAATAAAAAGGCCCTTGAGCCTCATTGTAACTTAGTTCAAATGCATGTAGCCACCACATCTCTTCTAAGAGATAAGCTACCATCGCTCGAACTATCTTATTTCCATTTTATTTGTAAGCATAGTTCAGTATTTTTCTATTAATGAAATGAAGTGTTTTTCTGTTGCATCTCTGTGTTTATGATTATATTTGTAAGTTGTAGCGTTCCTGTTTAAGTTCAGATCAAAGTTCGATGACAACGTCGTATTTTGCTTGATTGTTAGCCATTGACCCAAAACAAATCCCATTCTGGTGGATAATCGTGTGATGGAGAGTATATGGCCTAGGATGTTGTTGTCAGATTTTTCAAACATCAAGAAGCACCATCAGTGAAACTATGGTGGTAAGTCGTTAGATGATCCATCTGTGACACAGGATGAGAGTATAGTTTAGAGTACATTGATGATGTGGTGATCATAAAAATTAGTCATGGTACATAAGTTACATGGTAAGGCCAAACTCAAGGTTATGGATGATTTTTTTTGAGGTAGAGTCCATTGACGAGGTCTTTGAGACAAGTCCCATTAGGCTCTACTGACATAAGCGCCTTTCAAAAATAAATGTTTAACCATTCAAAGTCCTCTCTACATAGTTTCAAACTTTCCAGGTCCCAATGCTTCCTTGGTGACATAATAACATACTACTAGTTCCCCCTTGGTGAATGAGCGATGGGTGACATTGCGATCAAAGGAGGATTTGGTCTTCTTTTTATGGGGTTCATTGTGCTAGAGGGATTATCCTTGACTTTAGTCAACGTATTCCAACTGGACTAGCCTCTGCTCTAACGGTGAGGTGTCTAGGAGAAGCTTGAAAAAGAATAAAGCATGTGGATGCTTTGACCTAGGTATGGTACACTAACAAGGCTGAGAAAAGTATGTGATTCCAATTTGTTTTGTGCATGTTCACTATATGATGTAACATTTCCTTAAGGAATTTGTTGATAGCTTATACCTATCCATTGGACTTAGGGTAGTATAGAGAAGCAAACTGATATGAAAGTGGAATAGGTGATTTTTGTCTCTCTTCCCAAAATCAAATGAACCAAAACTAGGACCGTGTTGACAATTTGCAAACATGAAAATGAGTCTTCAAAAACAACATGTTTGTTTAGTGTCGCTTCAAGCATGAACTAGTTATCATGTGCAAGTTAATCATAATGAACAAAACACATATAATTCATGTAGGCATAGAGAAGAGCAACACCAGGTTTGATGACAGAGTTCACCCCTCCTAGGCTACATCTCTAAGTATGTCAACATGACTAGACCACTCATATTTCAATGTAAAATTGAAGTACATGAAGTATGTTGATGACCATGTGGTTATTTCCATTTTAATGAAATGTTCTCCTTGATATAACTCTCACATAAAAGCAACATGAAAACCTGCAATCACCATGTAAACTACAAAAATACAAGGAGTCTTCTGCAAAGACCCTAGACCTCATCTTAGAAAGAGCATACATGTAGAAAGAAGGACATAATCCAAGCTTACCTCATTTTGACATAGAGAGAAACATGTCCAAGAGCTGAACCCTGCAAGTATCAACTACTGCAAATGAATTCTAAAGGTGAAGAAACCCCTACAAGGTCTTCTTCATGCTCAACACCCTTAGAAAATGATATCAATCATTGTTTGATCCACACATCCCTTAGCCTCCAACCTGCAAAAGGGTCATCTAGATGTACTTAAAGCATAAAATAGAGGTCACTAATGGATTCATAACATCCAAAAACCCCCAGGTAGCTTATTTTAAAGCTCAAATTGGTGAAAAACTAAAAAAATTATGAGTTCCAAGCTCATCCATGAACTTGACTGTTAACCATCCTACAATTTCGCCCTTCTAGCTAATGATTCTACAATTCTGCCCTGAAAATTTCTAATTGAGCGACAAATTCTCCCTCCACATGTGCAATTTGTTAGGCCATTAAATTTTCCTCTAACCCCTTGAGAGTGAAAATTTGTGGCCATATGGACGCACAAGGTTGAGGGTTGGGCCTTAACGCCCGCCCCCGTCAGCCTAACCCTTAAACTCTGGGTGAATGGTTACATGGAGTGATAGGTCCATGGGCGGGTCCCCTAGGGGCTGGCCCCCTCCCTACCTGCACTCCTGGCCTTATGGTTGCCATATGTCCTTGGGGTTGGCCCCTCTCCATACCTCTGCACTCTTGGTCGCATGGGCTCCTTATGACCTAAGGTTGGCCCCCTTACCTTCCGCCTCCGATCTCCACTTGGCTCTATGATGACACTTTAGCTTTGGGGCTATGTCCATGGGTCATGGTAAGGCCTAGCCCTTGGACCCCCGCCTACGGTCCTGTGGGTGTTGGGATGGCCAGGAGTTAGGGCTTAGCCCAACCCCCTCCCCCATTGGCGCATTATGCAAACCTTAAGTATGGTCTTCGCCCATAACTTAACAAGAACCGACGTAGGCGGACCAGTTGAGGGCTTGGTTGGCATGTGATAGGTCATGCATTCAAATCTTACAGAGGCAGTTCAGCCTCAAACAACAACAAAAAATCATGGCCATTAGGAGGCCACATGGCAGCCAAAGATTGGCCCACATGGCTCCTCCTAATTTGTCCACCCAACACAACATGAACCAATAGAAACTTACTAATTTGACCCAATCAACAGTTTCCACTTGTCAATCATTCATAGGTTGATGGAGGACCCAGTAACCTTGCCTAGTCATGGCCCAGTTAGCATACAAACTGCTGACTGGGCATCCCTGCAAACCATTTTTCAAATTTTTAGTTGTTTCCCAAATCGATCAGAACACGATATTAGGAGCATCTGATGTCAGATTTGAGTGAAATAAGTTGTGTTGGATTTAGGGTGACAAGATATTCAATTTGGCACTAGTTGCAACAAGTTTTGGGCACTTTCATTTTCGAGCATAAATTCGATCACCTGATCACACCTCCCCACTAGGAACTTTTGGACTCCAAAAGTTTACTTCCCTAGTTCATTTAAAGAGGATGCAACTCAAAAATACCAAAAACTCAATCAAAATTATAAAATTTTCAATTGGTTCCCTTCAATCCCCTATGAAGGCACTTCACTTATCATCCTCATCAAGACCTGCTATCCTATCAAGAATCGAGTCAACATCTTTATCGTTGTTGCGGGAACAAAATACCGATGAGTGGAATTTGAACATTTTCTTTAATCTCATCTTTGCACATCTCCAAAACACTTCATCTTGAAGTAAAAAAATTGGTGAAGACAAAATTGATTCCATCTTGGAATTCAGAAGCAAAATTAATATGCTTTAACGTCCTCAAACTAAGCTTGTACATGAAAGTACATTGTCTTTAGAGTTGCAACACAAAGTGCATGTGCCTCTTCTCCTTTTTAGCTATCTCCAACATCCTTCTCAACTCTATATTCTCCATCCGAAGAGCCAATTTTTTCTCTTTAGGCTCTTGGATGCTCCTTTTGCTGCCCATCTTGCAACTTGGTCAACCTGTGCATTGATACAAAACTGACATGAAAGTGGAATAAGTGATTTATGCCTCTCTTTCCAAAATCAAATGAAACAAAAACTAGGATCGTGTTGACACTTTGCAAGCATGAAAATGGGTCTTCATAAGAAACTTGTTTGTTTAGTGTCCCTTCAAGCATGAACTAGTTCTCATGTTCAAGTTAATCATAATACATAGAATTCATGTAAGCATAGAGAAGAGCAACACAAGGTTTGATGACGGAGTTCACCCCTTCTGGGCTACATCTCTGAGTCTGTCAACATGACTAGACCACTCATATTTCAATGTAAAATTGAAGTATATAAAGTATGTTGATGACCGTGTGGCTATTTACCTTTTAAGGAAATGTTCTCCTTTAGATAACTCTCACATAAAAACAACATGACAACCTGCAATCACCATGTAAACTACAACAATAGAAGGAGTCTTTTGCAAAGACCCTAGACCTCATCTGAAAAGGAGCACACATGAAAAAAGAAGGACATAATCCAAGCTTCCCTCATCTTGACATAGAGAGAAAAATGTCTAAGAGTTGAACCTTACAAGTATCCGCTGCTGCAAATGAATTCTGAAGGTGAATTATCCCCTATAAGGTCGTCTTCATGCTCTACACCCTCAGAAAATGCTACCAATCCTTGTTTGATCCATACATCCCTTAGCCTCCAACCTGTAAAAATTCCATCTACATGTGCTCAAAGAATAAAATAGAGGTCACCAATGGATTCAAAACATCCAAAAACCCTTAGGTAGCCTCTTTCTGTGCTCAAATTGGTGAAAAACCCAAAATGTTATCAGCTCCAAGCTCATCCATGAACTTGACCGTTAACCGTCCTACACCGATTTTGCCCTTTTGGTTAATGATCCTATAATTCCACCCTAAAAATCGCTAACTGAGAGACAAATTCACCCCTTGTAGGTGCAATTTGTTGGGCCATTAAATTTTCCTCTAACCCCTTAAGAGAAAAAAATTGTGGCCATATGGACGCATAAGGCTGAGGGTTGGGCCTTAACGCCCACGCCCATCGGCCTAACCCTTAAACTCTGGGTGAATGGTTACATGGAGTGATGGCTCCATGGGTTGGTCCCCTAGGGGTTGTCCCCCTCCATACCTGCACTCCTAGTCTTATGGACACCATATGACCTTGGGGCTGACCCCCTTGGGTTGGGCCCTCTCCATGCCTCCACGTTCTTGGTCGCATGGGCTCCTTATGACCTAGGGCTACCCCCCTTACCTTCCGCCTCCGGTCTTTGCTTGGTTCTCTGATGGTGCTTTAGATTTGGGGTTGTGGCCATGGGCTGGGCTAAGGCCTAACCCTTGGTCCCCTTGCCCGCAGTCCCGTGGGTGCTAGAGTGGTCAGGGACTAAGGCTTAGCTCGACCCCCTCCCCCATTGGCACATTCCATAAACCTAAAATATGGTATTCTCACATAGTTTAACAAGAACCAACATAGGCGAGCTAGTGGAGGGCTTAGATGGCATGTGGTAGGTCGTGCGTTTGAACCTTGCGGAAGTAGTTCAACCTCAAACAAAAATTTTGCACGACCATTAGGAGGCCACGTGGCAGCCAAAGATTGGCCCATGTGGCTCCTCCTAATTGGTCCACCCAACACGACATCAACCAATAGAAACTCGCCAATTTGACCCAATCAATAGTTTCTACTTATCGATCATTCATAGGCTGTTGGAGGACCCAATCACCTCGCCCAGTTAGTGTACAGACTGTTGACTGGGCATCCCTGTAAACCATTTTTCAAATTTTTAATTGTTTCCCAAATCGATCAAATCACGATATTAGAGCATCTGATGTCGGATTTGAGTGAAACGAGTTGTGTTGGATTCAGGGCAAGAGATCTTTGCTTTGGTGCTATTTGTAACAAGTTCTAGGCATTTTCATTTTCAAGCATAAATTTGATCACCCGATCACAAACTCATGGGAGAAACCAAGGATTTGAGATCATTCTTGGAAAATATCATTAAAAAAATGTTTACCATGGATCGAGACTAGTTCCTTGGGGACAGTAAACTGCGTGATGACATGGTTGAAGAATAATTGAGTGACATTATCAACAATATTATTAAATGTGGGCATGGCTTCAACCCACTTGGTAAAGCAATCAACAATGTCTACTATGACCTTATGGCCATTCTAGGATTTTGGGTTACACGTCATGAATTCAATTCTCCACATACATAATGGACCCGTGACGATGACTAGATGAAAAGGAGTTGGAGACACTCTAGCTTTGTGGGTATAACATTTGCATCACTCGCATCATTTAGTGACTGCAATGCAATTGTGGAAGAGAGTTGGCCAAAAATAACCTATGTCGAGGATGTTTTGGGCAGTGGTTATCCCCGAGAGGTGGTTGTCACAGGCTTCGCTACAGTAGTCTTTTAAGACTTTCTTTTCTTCATTCAATGCAAGGCACTGGCATAGGATTGTGCCCATGACGCGATGATAGAGGCCATCCCCTATGAGGAGGTAGTGAGGGGTTTGGTGGTAAATTTTCCTCTGATCATCATGTGTGAGATGTGGGTTGAACTTCTAAGTTTAGAAGAAGAGGGGAATTTCATCATACTAGGGGTCATCTATGGATATGATGAATAGGTGCTTATTAGGGAAAGAATCATTGACAGGAGACCCTTAGGATTCTAAAGGAAGATCCATGATGAACTCTACAAGAATGAGAGCCTTCTTTTTTTTTGAAAAAGAAAATTCTTGTAAAATAACAACCCGTCAAGTGTATTTGTGGTTTATCATATGATGTGTAAGAAAGTATCGCATACGGTTAATACTTGTGATGAAGTGGTGGTCCTTATGATTAGGTAGTGTCAAAGCTTCTGCACAGACAGTACGACGGCTAAGGCTATTTCTTCTACTATCTTGTACTTCAAAGCAAGACCAAAGAGGTTCCTACTGATGTAATAGAAGTCATGCTCTCTGTTGTCACTACCTTCTTGCCCTAATACCCCTGCAATGGCTACGTGTAACGATGAGAGGTAGAGAGTATAGTCCTTATTGTGGTCAGGTGGGCTCATTAATGGTTCCTATGACGAGGTCTCTTTTAAATCTTCAAATGTTTTTTGGGCTTCCTCATCCCACTAAAATCGGACGTCCTAATAGAGAAGGCACAAAATATTGTGAGAAAAAGTTGCATAGTCGGGAAGAAAGCATCATAGGAAGTTGGCCTTACCCTGCAAGCTTTGTAATTGCTTCAAATTCCAAGGTGGTGGGATCTCTTTAATGGCATGTACTTTTGGGGCGTCGACTCTGATACATTGTTGGGAGACTATGAATCCAAAAACTTTCCTATGTTTATGTAGAAGACACTATTGAGGAGGTTCAAATGTAGGTTATACTGCTGACATTGCTGAAATACCAATTGAAGATCCTCTAAATGGTCAAAGCACTTCTTGGATCAAACTGTAAGGTCATCGAAAGAGGTGAGGATAATATGAGCTAGATCATGAAAAATATAATGCATGGCCCACTTGAAAGTGGCACCAGTGTTTTTAAGGCTGAAGGGCATAACGTGGTAGGATAACGTACCCAATAGGGTGGTGAAAGAAGTTTTGTACTAATCCATGTGACAGATATGGATCTAGTTATACCTTGAGAAGTCATCCATGAAGGACAATGTGTTGTTCCCTACGCAAGCATCAATCACCTGATCAATGAAGGGTGTAGGATAATTGTTTAGGACATGCTTTGTTCAAATCTCGGAAGTCAGTACAAACCCGTATTATGACCTATTTTTTAACGATGGTTACAAGGATATAAACCCACGATGTGTAAGCAATAAGGTATATGAAACTGACTTTATTAAGCTTGTCTATTTCCTATCTAATCACCTATGCCTTGGAAGGGTGGAGATAGCACCTATTTTTCCTAATTGGGTAGGCATCAGGCCATGTGTCGATGTGATGCACACAATTGTAGGACTAATGCCTAGAATTTCTAAATGTGACCACGCAAAAATGTCCCTATATTCCTAGAATAGGACTTTGTAAGAAGCAACTTCTTTGGAAGAACAAGTTGCACCCCAGTGAAATTTTTTCGACTATACCGGGTTTGGTGGAGATGTATACTTTGATTGTAGGTGAGATATTGGACATATTCCCTTCCTCAAACATGTCAGGCATTGGAATGGGGTTTTTGAATCAATCTACGTGACCTGGTGGTAGAAAATCATTGGTCTCTACTGTGCAAATGATGTTTCATGGTGCATCAATGGGTGAAAACTCTTTTCCCGGTAGGAAGAAATAACAATGGTGCATGGCATCCCATAGACATTTGGGTTCCGTCATGACATCTATAATATCCTCATCAGAATAAAAGAGGTTTTGAAATGGTGATGGAGGTGACGCGAGGTCATTAGACTGGGATTGACATCTAGAATAGTTGGTTGACAAGAAGGGAAATGATTTTATTGTTTTTGTCATAGAACCAAGTAATATTGACAATGCATAGATAGGATGGATCCATGCAGTAATTGGTGGTGCAACATTCGCAATGGGTGAAGCGATCTCAACATCATGGAACGATGAGCATATAACATGAATCATGGTTCATATGGAGGAAGAAATTAATCGAATATGATTTTGGGTGTCATCAGCACTAGGTGGTGGGAGTATCTCCCGAACGCTTGCCTGACAGTGAGCAGGAGAGGGTTCTCGAAAAGGTGTCAACATCCTGAGAGCCAAAGAGTTTTCTTCTCTAGGAGGAAGTTCTTCTTGAACTATATGAAGGGGGTACCATGCTAGGCTAAGTTGTCAAAATATCTAAGGAAGTGTACATGTCGAAGAGACATGAAAGGTGTTGGTGCATATATCACAATGAAGAACAATATCTAATGCAACCCTTGTGCTTATGTAGTATATATACTCTTGTATCTCTCAACAACGAGTGGCCCTGAGTAACATCCTAAGGTGGGATGCATGTAGAAGGTGCGTGCCACCTCTTGATCTTAGATTTAGTAGCAGCAGGAAGAAGTACTAAGGGCATTGTGTCATTTTGTTTCAAGGATGTCCATGCCTCTCGAAACCTTGAGAGATATGAGTAATGTCATGTGTGGTGCATTTGCGTGCAAAAGCGACAATTATTGAACTTGCACCTAGACTTGTTTTTATGAGTAAGCCAATGGATAGTAACAAAAAATAGGATAAAACCCCTATGTTCTTTCAAATATGGAAAATGGTTGATCAAATGTCTTGGTACATCACATAGGGTGCATGAATGGGCATGTTTTGGTGGAGTTGATTTTGTCTACTTTGCTTGCCTAGTGGAGACTAATATAGGATGAGTGGTAAAGTGACAACAAGCACAATGGTGAACTGCACATGGATCTTCTTCCTCAAAGACATAATAAATGGTATGAGACACATCATCCATAGTTGGAGTAGTAGGAAGTGGTGGTTTCACAAAACTAGCCTGATCGAGGGCCACCAATGCATCTCAATAGTGAGGGAAATGACGACAACGGTTTGTGTAATGGCTATATTGTGTGAAAATAATGAATAGGTGGTAGGTGTATAATCCCTTACTATGCATTGAGGTCGTCTTGTCTCCCAAAGGGGAAGGTGAGGCCCCTGGTACCTTTGGGGCATGAATGAGAGCTTTCAATTATTCAAATGTTGGGAATTAGTTGGTAGGGTTCCCCAATACATTACACAACACACATAAGGGAGGTACCTGTTAACATGTTGGACCCACCAAAACTAGTCACATGCTTCACTATAGTAGTCATTTAGGACTTGCTTTGCTTCGTTCAATGCAAGGCAGTGGTGTAGGATTGTGCCCATGCCACAACGATAGAGAATGTCCCCTATGAGGAGGTAGTGAGGGGCTTGGTGGTTAATTTTTCTCTGATCAGCACGTGTGAGATGTGGGTTGAACTTCCAAGTTTAGAAGAAGAGGAGAATTTCATCATACCAAGGGTCATTTGTGAATGTGATGAAGAGGTGTTTATTGGGGAAAGAATCATTGACAGGAGACCCTTGGGATTCTGAAGGGAGATCCATGATGAACTCTACAAGAATGAGAGCCTTCTTGCTTTTTGGAAAAGAAAATTCTTGTAAAATAATAGCCCATCAGGTGTGTTTGTGGTTTATCATATGATTTGTAAGCAAGTATCGCATAGGGTTAATACTTGTGATGACATTGGTGGTCCTTAAGATTATGTAGTGCCGAAGCTTTTGCACAAACTGTACGCGGGACAAGGTTATTTTTTCTACCATCTCATACTTCAAACCAGGCCTAGAGAGGTTCTTACTAATGTAATAGATTTCATGCTCTCTGTTGTCACTACCTTCTTGCCCTAATACCCCTACGATGGCTACGTATGATAGTGAGAGGTAGAGGGTATAGTCCTTATTGTGGTTAGGTGGGATTATTAATGGTTCCTGTGACAATGTGTCTTTTAAAGCTTCAAATGATTTTTGGGCTTCCTCGTCCCAGTAAAATGGGACGTCTTGATAGAGAAGGCACAAAAAATTGTGAGCAAAAGTTGCATAGTCGGGAACAAAGCATCATAAGAATTTGGCCTTACCCTGCAAGCTTTGTAATTGCTTCAAATTCCTAGGTGGTGCGATCTCTTTAATGGCTTGGAATTTTAGGGTGTCAACTCTAATGCATTGTTGGGAGACAATGAATCCAAAAACCTTCCTATGTTTATGTAGAAGACACTATTGAGGAGGTTCAAATGTAGGTTATACTACTAACAACGCTGAAATACCAATTGAAGGTCATCCAAATGGTCTGAGCACTTCTTGGATCAGACTGTAAGGTCATCGAAATAGGTGAGGATAAGATGAGCCAGATCATGAAAGATATAATTCATGACCCATTGGAAAGTGGCGCTAGTGTTTTTAAGGCCAAAGCGCATAACGTGGTAGGATAAAGTACCCCATAGGGTGGTGAAATAAGTTTTGTACTAATCAATGTGGTGGATATGGATCTAGTTATATCTTGAGAAGTCATCCATGAAGGACAATTCTTTTTTCCCTACGCAAGCATCAATAACTTGATCAATGGAGGGTGTAGGATAATTGTCTTTAGAACGTTCTTTGTTCAAATCTTGGAAGTTGGTACAAACCCATATTATGACCTATTTTTTCATGATGGTTACAGGGCTAGAAACTCACGATGTGTAGGCAATAAGGTATATGAAACTGGCTTTATTAAGCTTGTCGATTTCCTATCTAATCACCTCTTCCTCGGAAGGGTGGAGCTAACATTTATTTTTCCTAATTGGGTAGGCATTAGGCCATGTGTCGATGTGATGCTACACAATTGTAGGACTAATGCTTAGAATTTCTAAATATGACCACGCAAAAATGTCCATATATTCCTAGAATAGGACTTTGTAAGAAGTAACGTCTTCGGGAGAACAAGTTGCACCCTAGTGAGATTTTTTCGACTATACCGGCTTTGGTGGAGATGTATAATTTGATTGTAGGTGATATATTGGACATATTGGCTTCTTAAAACATGTTAGGCACTAGAATGGGGTTTTTGAATCAATCTACGTAACCTGGTGGTAGAAAATCGTTGGTCTCTACTATGAAAAATGATGTTGCTTGGTGCATGAGCAGGTGCAAACGATTTTCCTGGAAGGAAGAAATAGCAATGGTGCATGGCATCCCATAGACATTCGGGTTCCATCATGACCTCTATAATATCCTCATCATAATGAAAGAGGTTTTGAAATGGTGATGGAGGTGACGCGAGGTCATGAGACTGAGATTGACATCTAGAATTGTTGGTTGACAAACATGGAAATGATTTTATTGTTGTTTTCATATAGACAAGCAACGTTGACAATGCATAGATAGGATGGGTCCATGAAGTCATTGGTGGTGCAACCTTCACAATGGGTGAAGCGATCTCAATATCGTGGAATAATGAGCAGACAACATGAATCATGGTTCCTATAGAGGAAGAAATGAATCGAATGTGGTGTTGGGTGTCATCAGCACTATGTGGTGGGAGTATATTTCGAATGCTTTCCTGTCAGTGAGCAGGAGAGGGTTCTTGGAAAGGTGCCAACATCCTGAGAGCCAAAGAGTTTTCCTCTCTAAGAGGAAGATCTTTTTGAACTGTATGAAGGGGGTACCATGCTAGACTAAGTTGTCAAAATATCTAAGGAAGTGTACATGTTCAAGAGGCGTGAGAAGTGTTGGTAGCCGATTGTTGGTTATGTGGCGCAGACTGTTGGTGATGTGGGGCAGAGTATTCCTCATATTTATGTAGCCGTGGACAACAAACAGGCAGAGCATGAGGCATCTATCATTGAGATGGACGGTAAGCTCTGTGATCAAGTTATTTCTATTTTGATTGACCCTGGATCTAATTATAGTTATGTCAATCCTAACTTGGTGGATAAGTGTGGATTGAGTAAGGAATTGCATGCAGAATCTTGGTTAGTGCAGTTGGTTATAGTTACAAAGAAGCAAGTTCATCATTGGGTAAGAGCTTGTGCATTTGATTTTAATGGTATGCCTATTTCAACACATTTGAATGTATTACCGTTGGGACTTGTTGTCGGTGCTATACCCGCCAACATGTCAGGGGATCTCCCTGGTAAGAAGTCCCAACTAGACCTCAGATTGTTTGGTGTAGGAGTCCCAGCAATGGGTTGTATGGTATCGCCTTGACCACAGTTGCGCATAGAGGCAATTAAGATGTCCCTGTTGGTAGCAAGGGTGTGACATATGCAGCAAGTCAAGGAAGGTGCGTGAACGGTTCTAACACACAGAGGGTGAGGTGAGTGCGCCCCTTGGAAACTTGTGAAAGCACAGAGTTAAGAAGGGAACACACGAGCAAAGATGCATCACAAACTAGAAGGCAAGTGAGCTAGCAATCCAAAGTTATGGTTAAACCAACAACATATTTTAGTAAGATTCATACATACATACATAGGAAAGCCATACATGCATGCGTAAGAAAACATATACATATATCATTTAGAGTAAACAAGATAGCTGAAATACAATACGACATATGCATGAAACGTGTTGGCTTTGTTATATTAAAAAAGTGAAAGTTCCAGTCATATAATACAACCATGACCAACCACTAGTTGCAACAGCGGAATGTTACAGTCACTGCCGCCTGCTCCTCTAAAGAGATATACTAGCTCTGCACAGTGGAGAAGCCAAGGCTCATTACAATACTCTCCAAGCTTTCTCTAAGATACTCCTATCAGAAGCTTGGTTGACCAAAAGCCTCTACAATGAGTTATGAGGTGTTGTAAGTAAAAAAGGGTGGGGTGACCCTTGACATTCCCCTTTGTGACTCTTCACCTACCCTCATGACTCTTCAACTACTCTATGACTGTTACATTCATCTATCGACACTTGGACTTCCACTTTACAAGATGTTACATCCAATCTTCAAATGTACCCATGTGAGACAAAACGGCTTGAGCAAGCCATGCAAGACATCGCTAAAACTCGGATCATTGTGGTAAGACCAAATTTTTGACATCCTTGCGATGATCGACGGTGGCAAACTGATGCCAAGCTTTGGTTGCCTATGATGGTGTTCGTGTGCTCAATGGTGACATCCTGCTGAAAGCGAACTCTTGCCTTCATTGCATCTGGGTACACTGATATGGCTCCTTTGTCCAATTCGTCTGTTAACATGTTCATCATCGTCTTGAGTGCATATAGGCTAGCAACATACTGATGCATAGTGTCTGTGTTGATCTCCAAGTGTGTGTTGGTCACCATGCGCATCAACTTGTCAAAATACATGTTAAGCTCTAGTCAGAATTTCTTCTTATCTTCGCCTCAGTGAGTGTGCCAAATGGGTGGGATTGCATGCATGTGCACAATGACATCCATGCTCCTGAATACCCTTGCATGTGATCGACAACCCTTCTCCCCCTGTCTACTCCATGTCGCCTGCTGAATGGATCTATAACTTGTACGGACAAAGTTTCATCCGTTTATGCATGTTGTGCCCCCTGTTATACCTATTCCTACTCTAACTCATTCTCTCGTCTGTGCATCTCCTGTTCTTCCTTGAGTTGCTGCTTCAGCACATGCAACTCCTTCTGTGTTTCTCTCTCTGCCTTCATGCGATCTATGTGTCGCGACGTCACCTCATAGCCTCAATCTCTAAAGTTACTTTTGTCATGAGTGGATCTACTTTGAACATGCAGCTTTGCTCTACCTCTATCCTGTCAACAACCTTCCTCTTGCATTCGTTGCGTGCAGGTGTGCTACCTTTTGTTGTTGATGGTGCTTCTCATTGTGATGTTGTTTCCTTTCATCTTGATATCCTTATCCATGAACAACTTGATGTCCTCGTGGATAGCCAAGTTCATAGACACTTGATTGGTTGCATCCCTAGTTGTGCTCTTAACGATGTCTTTGACTATGCTCTCCTAGAAGCCATTATACCTGTGTTATTGGGAGGCTAACGACACCTGTAGGCATCGCAACACTCATGGCAAGCAATCTGTTAGTTGAAAACCAAAACAAACTAGAGGATTGACATGAAACATACATGTGTGATTGTCCATAAATATTGCACAATTTTGACTGGGAGGTTGGGAGACTAACTGCCAATACTGTGAACGATACAGTTCGGGCTACTGAGAGACTGACTGATTGCTGGAACTGCGCCATGGACAGTCCAGCCTGGCCTACTGAAGACTGAAACTCCACAATGCGTAATTTCAGTCAGTAGTGACATGCAATCAACAAACTACATTACACAGTTTCTAGGGCCAGCAGGACACTGCCTCCAAGAATTCCGCAATGCAAGCCTGGAGGTCAGTGTTGGGTCCAACTTGTGTAATTTCTCGAGGGAAGGCAAAGCCTTCGCTTTCGAAAATGTGCAGCGTTAGCTAGGCAAGGCACGACCCGGGCCAAGGCAGTCCAGACTGGCTGATGGGTCACTGAAAACATTAGAAGTATGAATGCATGATGAGATGAGTGCAAACAAGAGTGAATGATTATGCATGCAAATAGTAAGTGTAGGATTCTGAAAACGGGAAAGCATGCATGTGTATGAAGTGAGTTGCCGCAACAACGAGCATCGGTGCAAAAACAGTGTCATGCATCCGACAACAGTGAGATGCGAATGAAAACTGAAACGATGCTTCTACAAGCTAACATACATTGAAATGACATCTAGAAATCACTGAAATCAAGCAAACAACACTCACACAAGACGAAATACAAAAAGCAACAGAAATGCAGCGTAAGACATGTGAAGCGACCTTACCCCGAAACAACTAAGTTGAATGTACCGACGACTCCTAGATGCGATGTGGAATGTTAGATATGCAAATGGATGTGAGGAATGAGCTCTGTAGTGTTTGGTTCATAAGTTTTGATAAAATTGAGGTTATGACGCGCATGCCACAATCTAGGAAAAGCGACACTTAGTAGGAGGTTTCTGAAATGATCCTTGCATTTAACCTCCAACTGCTAAAAATGGATCCCTAAATCTAGGGATGCCTTTGCATGCTGCCTATGGAGTAGGAGTATCCTCTTCGGACAGAGACACTCCCTCTAGCTCAAGAGAGTGGGTCTAGCTGCAAACAAGACAATCTAATGTAAATTTCCTTAGATTAGAATCAAATAAGAGGGCCTACCTCTTATAGCGCTAATCCACTTGATGATGATCTTGCTTCGTTGCTCCAGCTTCCTTTCGTTCCTTTCATTCAAATACCTGAAACAAACATACAAGAAACAACAGAAAACATGATAGCATAAAATCGAATTCAATCTACTTAAAAAGTGTAGGACTTTTAAGATATCAAATCTAATATTACACATGATATAGGAAATAAACCATTAGTTGTATTAATATAAACTTCAAAGAGAAATACAACCGGAGCCTTGACGTTGTAGGTTCCCTTTGGCATGTCCGGGTTCCAGCACCACTATAAGCATCTCATGATTCACCCTCAAAATAATGGAATTTCAAGGCCTCTTTCCTTTTAATCCAAACCAAACACTACAAGCTAATTCACCCTTCACACATAAGCTAGAAGGCTAAGGTTCTCAAGATGGCTATCAAGATTTGCAGATAATTCCAGCCATTTCATTAGCTAGCAGAGGTTGTAAAATGAGGAGTTTATATAGCTTTGATAGAGGGGAAATGGATCCTCTTATGGTGGGAGAGGCCTTATCCCTTTTGGTTTGTTCCATTTTAATAGGGGAAAGGAGCCCAAACAAACTCTCTCAGCTCTATCTTGCTCAATCATTTAACAGACTTCCATTCACGAAGCTTCTAGGCATGGAAGCTTTGACTCCATTTCTAAAAACTTGCCAAAAGAGGGTTGGCACGGGTGATGAATGGATCACTTGCGCCATTCGGTGCTAGTCCTAGTTTTGAACTCTGCATATTGGCGCTAGGAAGGAACTGAGCACTAACACTGGTCTTGAAAAATGAGTCTGAAGGAATATTCTTGGTAAATGATGTAAGAGGGAAATGTTCTGCAGATGAAGAGGGATGTAGGGACATGTTCTTGATGGCAGGGAAACATATGAGGGTCACTGTAGAGGTCCTCTAGGATCAAGGAATGGGGAGTACAGGGACAATGACAAAATGATGTGTAACATATGCCTCCAAAGCATGAAGGTCGAACAAGAGTGAGGGGTGAAATGATTTACGAGTAGATGCATGGCATCGGAGGCCGTCGTCGAAAAACCTGCCAGCAAGCATAGATACATATACATCACTAAAATATTTGATACATGAATCGTGGTATGGACACAACCATCTAGAAGAATATCATGTAAATGGATCCAAGGTATGGGTGCAACCATCCAGTAAGAAGGATCATATCAAACCCAAGGTATGGTCGCAATCCTCCAATAATGAGAAGGATCACATATAACAGACTCATGGTATGGTCGCAACCATCCAACTGAAAGAGACATGTATGTAAGCATGATCATGTCACATTGCTCTGCAACCTCGACTTGTGTAATTTGAGCCCAGGGTCTTGCTCTCCAACACAACCTGATCAAAGTGTTGATGTCGAACATGCTAGAAAATTGCTTGACTCCCAATCAATGATGTAAAGTGTTAACAAGCGTGAGAGAAACCACCAAATATGACAATGGCTCTCAAGGTACCAATAACATAATTCATGGAGTGTGAATAAGGAACCGAAGGCGAACACCTGTGAAGTCACTCGATCTGCGAAGAACTTTCCATTATGGCATGCAAGCTCTAAGGTATTAGAAGGGAGTCTCTCGGCCAACTTCTCGGATAATGAGTTGAAGTCGATAGGAAGTGACCTCATCAAAAGAGGGCCCTGATGTATCCCACATCACCGACACGAGACAAGCGATGCAATGATTATGAGATGATACAGAGAATTAGGAATGAGTGTAAACTGCAGAAGCATTAACTCTTGAACATATAGGCGACGCGACTTTGGAGTTTGACAGCTTTTGGATCCATAGGATTGGAGGTCATGATGACATGGCAGAGATCAAATGGAAAGGCAAAAAATGGCAACCCAAACCCAGGAAATTCAATGATGAAGCGGGGATTTCCCAAACCGACATGAAGCAGAAAAGTGTCATGTTCAAGAGTGACAAGCTGCCGACACAACTGCTAAAAATTTCCCATTTTCCCCCACCATTTATGGCAGGTACCCCAATTATTTTTTATCACAAGCTTGAAGGGGATAACATATGCTTGTAATGTAAGTCCATCCTTTGGATAGATCCGACCTAGTAAGATTAACAAGCCTTAGGAAGGATAAGCTTGTGTTCGTCATGATGACGAATCTAATGTCATTTAAAGTTTAACAAGTTCGACAAAGGGAAAACTCAATATCTTTTTCATGTTTAGAGCGTTTGAAGAAGACATAGAAAAGAAAACTCCAAATGTCCCTTTTTGTAAAGTTGTCTCTCGAGCCCGAAAAGGTAGAAAACAATACTCAAGAGAACCTCTTGACCATGTAAGCCAAGGAGTACCTTTTTCGTAAATAGCTTATCGCAGCCGGAAAAAGGGGTAAATGTATACTGGGTAAATGATGTTTCAGACCATTTTATGATCTCAAAATGATAAGAGCTTGGCAATCTTCTCGTTTTTCAAGAGTCGGAAAAGAGCTTAAAGCGGACTCCCCATTTTTAATTTCTTTAACGATTCAAAAATGGAAAAATACTCGGAGATATTTTCATTTGAATTTTTTACGACTCGGGAAAAGAGCTTAAACATGACTCTAGTTTTGCAGCACCAACAGCAAACCATCACCTGTCACTACACAAGAAGCAAATGTATTATCCGTTTCTAAGGTAAAATGGTGAAAAAATGCTTTTAAAACCCTAAAACATGATGAAAAGTTTATAAAAAGGGGAAAACATAAAACATTTTTACCATTTACCTCTTTTACCTCATTTGGAGAAATTTTCACCTACTTTTGCCTTGAATCTTCAGGAGGGGATTACAGTAGATCCAAGAGGCTAATCGACGAACTGTCTGTTGCAGGTAAGAGTTGAGGGCCTAAGCTTTGCATTCATACCTGTTTTTTTTAATGCATTTAACCATTTTTTCAAGTTTTTGAGGGATTTTTTGCAACAAAAAAAATCGCCCTTGGTCGGTGCGGGATCCAAGCACAGGATCACGCTGATTGAGGGTTTATAACTCTGGTACTCGCGCCGTCAGCATTATTGTTTTTAAACAGTTGCGCCAGTGCAGAGAATGAATAATTTTCATTTTTTGCCCAATTCTTTCGCTTTGAATCTGAAATTCCTCTTGCAAAAACTAATATTAAGTTGAATGCATGGTGTTTGCAGGCAAATCACAACATGAAAGAGGGTGATCGAGTGGAAACAATGCGAGCATGAAGGAATTGATTCATTGGCATTGGAAGATCCAAACTTTCTTGATGCACTGAGGAACTATGGGCTCCTCAAATTCTTTCTTACACGGGCCTTCGGGCTCAACCTAAGCTGCTACAATACTTGATCAGTCTATGGGACGTTAGACGAGAGGTATTTGTGATTCGTGATCAAGAGCTGCATTTAGAGACTTCAGACATCTACTTCATTACCAGACTATCCCGTAGAGGGGAACCAATCTAATTGCATGGAGGCAGGCCCATTGGGGCAAGTGTGAACACGGTCCTTGCAGAACATTGTTTGGAAGCTCTGAAATCTAAAAGTGGCAAGGTTGACATCATGACCATACACAACTTTGTACTGAAGGTGATGCTCTTGACCATTAACAAAGTTGTTGGGGCTCAGGCATTACACGAGTCCAACAAGTCTAAGTTCCAATATGCAATAGACTACACGGCGCCCACTATATTCAACTAGGCAGACGCCATGAAGGTGAACATGAAACACCAATTATCAAAATGCAAGGCAGGGAACCTGAGGAAATTCAAATATTTCTCTGTTTTGGTGACTTTCTTCTTGGAATGGATCCCACTATTCCACTATCAGCTAGCAGAGGTGAGCCCCCCGATGCCACGAGATCCATGGATGATCCGTTGGGGCGAGCTGATGCCCAGGACTGGAGGGGGCCAACACATGTCATATAAGCCCCTTTCTTTGCATGGTTGAGGCATCAACTGATTGTTGTGGAGGATTGGCCATATAGCGGGACTGACTTCCGCGGCGATCCTAACATACCGCTAGACGGGGAGGATTTTGATGATGGAGGTCAGCAAAACAGTTTTTTGTTTTTTACTTTTTTTGTTTTTTTTGTTTTTGAAATATATGCATTCGTGACACTTTGATTTTGTAATTGCAGATGTGGGACCAAAGCGACCAGCCAAGATGTCCCTGATCACTAGATGCATTGCTTGACAATTTGATGTCGCTCCTTATTAGGAAGGAGTTGACAATGAGGAGGAGATTGCACGGAATCTTGATAACCTGACCAAAGGCATCCCAGAGTATGCCGGATGGAGGTCATTCCACGTTGTTATCAACGACACACAATGGGAGTGTCAGATCGAATCCGCCAGTTACTGACTCACGTAGTAACAGCAATAACATGCTATCATGAGCACAATGTCGGGTAGTCCATAGTTTTAGCATTTATATTTTTGAGGCCTACGAGCCACGGAATGTACCTGGAACACATATATTATTTTTTGGGTTTTGATGTATGACACTCAAACATTACCAACATATATATATATATATATATATATATATATATATATATATAATATATATATATATATATATATATATATATATATATATATATGCGCTACATTTCATGTTTACTATGATACAACGTTTTGTTTTTCACATATTGCGTAAATGTCTGTCTAACGCATAATTAACTAATGCATCTGTTAATGTATTCATATACCTAGGAATGTGATGATATGTGATATAATCAAAATTTCTTTCCAATAGATGAATAGCAAATAAATTCTCAATATTTGAGGGTTTATGACAGAATATTTCCCATTGAGTTGAAGAACAACAAGTTGCAAAAAGGCTCCCATGGCGACGGGTCTAGGGATTCGATGTCGCGACTACTTGCAACCCACAACCTCTGATGCCCGCCTGCATCTACCCTTGTAACCCTATGGACTTTACCTCTGTTTCCTCTGCACTACTTGATCCGGGTTACTGCCTGACCGACCCCTGTTGCTGAGTTATACTCCTTTCCTCACAGGCTTACCTCCTCACCCATTTACTAACCTTCACCATTCACTATTAGTGCTTATGTCCTCTTCGAGTAGCTATCATTAACAAATCTTAACAGTTATGGATGAGTTGGATGACTTCGTGGATCCTTCGGAGGATGTGCCCATCTAGACACCCACCAGGACCACTGCTGTCGATTTATTCCCTTTCATGTCTGACCTTATCAATGAAATTGTGGCCCTCCCTCTGTTTTCTCGCCCTCACATCCCGCTAGTATCCCTCCCTGAAGATGCTCCCTCTCCCCCTGAATTCATCTCTCAACCCCTCTCGCCGCACTTCCTGGCCCTTATCGACCCTCCATCTAACCTTAGGTACCCTCCTCTCAAAGGTGATTCTACCCTAAACCCACCTCCGGCAGTGAACAACCCTCCCACTTCAGAACATCCCCAGGGTTCTGCGGTCCTTGGACCAGTACCATCTGCTCCTCTGTCCTCTTCGGCCCCGACTCAGGGGCATTATACGAGCATTGGACCAATCTTTGGTATCTTCGCTTCTATTCCGCAGGCAGCGACCGAAAACCCTAGGGTTTCTCCTTCTTTAGAACCTGCTCAACCTTCCTTGACTCAGGAAACATCGGCTGTAAGGAGTTTTGGGGTTTCAAGAAAGAAAAGGGGTCTTAAGCTTCAGACCAGCATGGTGCCCCTCAACTTTGTAGAGGACACTATACTATTGGACGCTATGGACATTTTTGAAAAGGTTCTAGTGGGTCAGGTACATGGAAGACATTATAGTGTGGAGAAATTACAACAATGGGCCTCAGAGGTCTGGGATGAAAACCTGAAGGATACCCCGAAGGTTCAGACATTTGCCAAAGGTTGGTTTGAATTGCACTTCAGCTCTCTGGAGCATATGAACTGGGTGCTATCCATGGTCTGGCACATTGATCAGGCCCCTGTCTTACTCAGAAGATGGACACCCCTTTTTGATCCGGAGCGGGAGAGGGTCGATGTCGACCCTATATGGGTCTGACTGCTCAGACTACCTTTGCATTTTTGGACGGAGGATGTCTTCAAGCATATTGGGAATGCCCTTAGCATTTATGTCACTTTCGATGCCTCAAACCAGTCTTCGGGGAGGATGGCTTATGCCAGGATCTTCGTTCACCTGGATCTTTAATAGGGCTTGCGCAAGTACATTGACATCTGATGGAGGAACAATACCAGAAGACAGTAGCTAGATTATGAGGGTGTACCATTCCGTTGTTGGAGGTGCCATAAGGTAGGGCATCTTTATAAAGACTGCCCTCTGCTGGGCAAATCTAAAAATCAACCCTCGGCACAGGATACTGCGACCCACCCGCATACTTCCCAGGATGTTCAACCTCGGAGCCAGGCTTCTATTGCTCCTATGAACATGGTTGCTTCTGAGGTCCCATTCGGACAGCAGAAGACTCCAACAGAAAATATTGCGGCACCCCCATAGCCGAAGAAGTGAGGGCGGCCTCCCAACCGTCCTCATCTGCCTCCTCCTACTCGTCCTTAGTCGCCATCTGAGGGCTCGCCCTCATCGGGTATGAATCTTCCCTTCATCCCTGCTTCCACTTGCTGCTCATCTCATATTGATTGCATTTTATCAAGTTCTTTTTCTGATCGAGATGTCATGAATCCATCCTCTGAACATCTGAGATTGGGTCAGGATTCTGACCCCCCTTTCTCTGCTCCACTCTCTTGCTTGATTACATCTTGCCTCATCTTCTCACCTGCCCCCTCCACGCCTACTCCATCTCACCTCCCATCATCTTCATCTATCTTCTAGGCCCCCCCACCTGGGGGGTACATGACTCGCTCAAAATTGAAGAGACAAGCCAAGGACCATGTCGGGCTTGATATACTCCACTCTCCCCCTCCCCCTAAACTCCATAGGGGCCGACCTTCCAATCTATCTAAATCCCTAGGCATTGCTGAAGATGAGATTGCTTTGGGGGTTCAATCTACTATCCTAGGGACGCTTAGAGCCAAAGAATCCCAATCTGTCTCCCCTCCATGAATATTTTCTCTTACAACTATAGAGGGTTGGCTAGGCCGGACAAAAAACTAGCTCTTTGTCATTTGCTAACCAATGTACCACTTGATATTATTTTCCTACCAGAGACCCTGGGACCTGCATTAGACATCTCACAGTCCCTCCAAAACATGCTTCCTGGATGGATTTTCATTGGACTTGATGCACATGGGAGATCGGGAGGGTTAGCTTTGGGCTATAACTCTCATACCATCAAGTTGCTCAATTGCTGGGGAGGTCTAGGCCATCTTGGAGCAGATATCAAATCTGCTAAACTGGGTATGAATTTTCGGCTATATAATGTTTATGGGCCTTGCCAGAACAAACCTGATTTTTGGCAGAACCTCCTGAGTACTGATTTATTCTTGACTGACCACCTGAACCTTGGTGGTGACCTTAATTTTTCCATCGGACATACTGAATCCTAAGGACATAGGGCACATCGAGACTCCCTTTTGGATTAATTTCTATCTGAACTAGACGCTCACCATTTGATTAACATCCCCTCTGCTAAAACTTAAGCGACATGGAGGAACAATAGGACTGGGGAAGACAGTTTGGCCCGCAGGTTGACCGCTTCCTTGTCAAATAAAAGGTTATGGACTTGGGTTTTCATATCAGACATTGGGTAGGTACAGGTGGGATCTCTGATCACCTACCCATCTACTTGGAAATTGATGGAGGGAAAACAAAGCCTAAAGGATCCTTCAAGTTCTGTTCTGTCTGGCTCAAGGAAGACTCCTACAAAAGAATGGTCACTGATTTCTGGAAGGCCAACCCCCCTAGGAGGAGGGAAGACAGTATTAAAGGGTTTATACACAATCTTACAATCCTGAAGAGAATGTCCAAACTTTGGGCACATAACAAAAGAGTACAGGAGGAACAATCTCTCTGTAGGATTGAATCTAAAATCGCTGCATTTGAAAACGATCCTGGAGGAATATACATTTTAGAGGAACATAAGGAAAGGATGGTTTCTCATTACGTTGCAAGGGCAAAAATTCTCAAAGATAAGGAAGAAACCTGGCGCTTAAGAAGTAGAGCCATCTGGATGCATGAAGGGGACGAAAATACAAAATTCTATCACAAATACGCCAATGAAAGAAAGGCGATCAACACCATATCGCAGCTACAGAATGAGTAGGGGCAGGTTGTTAATACATTTCCACAACTTGCTGAACTTGCGTCCTCTCATTTCAAGCGCACATTTCAAGCTCCCAGGGATATCAACTTGGTAGAAATCATTAGGGTAGCACAACTCTTCCCCAGATTTGTGGATCCTAAGGAGGGAGGTGATTTAAGAAAGGCAGTTACTCTGGAGGAATTGGAAACCACCTTAAAGTGGTTCAAAAAGGATAAAAGTCCGAGAATTGATGGCTAGTTGATAGAATTCTACTTGGCTTTCTTCGACACCATTGGAGAAGACCTGCTCAAAATTGTTAAGGACTTAAGAACCAGAGGATATCTTGAAACCTCAATCACCTCTACTTTCATTGCACTCATTCCGAAGACAGACAATCTGGACTCCTTTGAGGATTTTCGTCCCATATCCCTTTGCAACTGTATATATAAGATCATTGCAAACAGGATGAAACCTATCCTTTCTAATCATATCTCTCCAGAACAATTTGCCTTCCTCTAAGATAGACAGATTCATGAAGCTGTGGGTACTGCTCAGGAAGTAATATATACTCTACACTCTAGGCGTGGCAAAGGTATGATTATGAAGGTCGATTTATCAAAAGCTTTTGACAGGGTAAATTGGCTATATATTATAATGTTGTTAACTCATTTAGGTTTTCCATATTCATCAAATGGATCATGAGTTGCATTACTAATATCCCTTTCAGCATTTTGGTGAATGGAAGTGCCTCTCCCTTCTTTACTTCTGAAAGGGGACTGAGATAGGGATGTCCTCTCTCACCTTTGCTCCTCCTGCTAGTTATGGAAGGCCTAAGTAATCTCATCAAAGAAGATCATTGAAGGGGAAAATTAAAGGGCATAAAGATAACAGAACGTTGCATCCTGACCCATCTTCTCTTTGTAGATGATATCCTTGTATTTATCAATGGCAACATTGGGGACATTAGTATCATCAAATCCAATTTCTCCCTTTTTCAAGAGGCAACAGGTATGATCATAAATGATAGAAAGTCCACTTTGACAGTAGCTGAATGTACTTCGCATGAGATCTACTTTTCTCTGCAACGTTTCTGTTATGAAACTAGCTCACAAAAAGATAGAAAAGACAGATCAACGCCTTAGAAATAAGCCTCTTCAAGGGGGAAACCTCCTTTACATTACACAAATGAACAATTCTTGGATGATACAAATGGCAAGACCTCCTTTCTATATATAGGAGTCTAAGGAGTCATAATATAATCAGAGTCGACATAACAATAATAATGTAAGGGCACAATAATAACAATAGTGGGCTTCTATGGGGCACAACAGTAACAATATGGGGACTACATGGGTACAACAATATAATAAGGGGGCTATACTAATAACAATAAGGGGCTACACTAGTGGTATAGTGGCCTAACAGTTTCCATTTCACTCAGCTGTAACTATCTGATGGCTTAAAATATCTGGGTTACAAGTTGAAGCCATTAGGCTATAAAATCGCTAACTGGACGTGGCTCATCTCTAAGATGGAGAAAAGACTTAATACCTGGTACCTCAAATACCTCTCGCATGCAGGTTGTCTCACTCTAATCAAAAGCGTCCTGGAGGCCACTCCTGTATATTGGATGTCCCTAGCTTGGATACCCAGAGGCATTCTCACCAGAATACAATCCCTCTGTTGCAGATTTCTTTGGCAAGGGAAAAAACAGGGGATGATTTTTGCATGGGTCAGGTGGGAGGCCCTGAACCTACCAAAAAAATGGGTGGGGGGCCGGTGTTTGGGGCCTAAAAAAACTAGAAGACTTCTCATCAGCACTTGTTGCCAAACTTGGTTGGCAATTAGTATCAGTAGATAGCCTTTGGACAAGGGTTACATATGCCAAATACATTGCTCCAATGCACACTATGGAATGGATTAGAAGACCCCACCAAAGCACCACGGGCATCTCTATCATCTGGAAGGCCATCCTAAAAGCTTTGAACCTCCTTAGAGAGGGCAACACATGGAGAATTCATTCCGAAAACACAGTTCGAATCGACCTCGATCTGTGGGTGCGATGTGGGAACATGCACCATGTTCCTATGGAACTCATACAGTATCTCCAGCAACATAACATTTCTTATATTGCACAAATTGCAAACTTGGAGAACTCCTCTTTCCTCCAAAAGGCCCGGAAAACTGCTCATCATTTAAATATGCCTCCTGTTTGGACACAACATTGGGAGGACTACACTCAGGCCCTCAAAGATGCCCACATTCGTGTCCTTGATGGTGACGATGAGATTATATTGGCCCTTTCAAAAAATGGATGGTGCTCGCCAAAAGAAGGATATCTAACACTGTCGGCACCAAGGAAGCCTTTGATGCTTGTCGGCTAGTGGAGATACCTTTGGAAGCTTAAAGCTCCTCCCAGAATTAGGTTTTTAATGTGGACCATCCTAAGGAACAAAATCCCAACTGGTGATAACCTCCTCAAATGAGCACACTATGGTCCCTATTGGTGCAGCATTTGCAAGAAGGAAAATCAATCTACTTCCCACCTGTTTCTGGAATGTACGACTACTTATAATCTGTGGAAAGTTATCCTCCCTCCCATCACCCCCTCTACAAATTGGGCTGGAAATACTATTCTTGAGGCCTAGCAGTCCTGGTACAACACTTGATCATCGCATAAGCCCCAGGCCTTCCCCTTCTGATTTGCTGGACTATCTGGATTGCTAGACACCGTATAATCTTTTAGGACACAGTGCTAAACTAGGTTGTATTGGCGGCCAAAGTCACGGCCGATTATTCTCTCATTCTAGATGATCCTCCCCCACGTAGCACCCGCATCCCCACTCCTATTCAAATCGACCATGACAAACCATGGGCTTTCTTTGATGGTGCAGCACAAGAGCAAGGTTGTTGTGGGGGTGGGGGGGCGCTATTCTACATATAAACCATGAACATAATTTTAGGATTCTCATAAGCTTCTGAAGAGGCACTAACAATTCTGCTAAGCTCCTTGCCACAAAACATCTCATTCATTTCACTTTGGAAAAAAACTACAGAGATCTACAATTATTTGGGGACTCCAAAATTATTTCTGATTGGTTGAACAGGAAAACTAGATGTTCTACTTATGCATTGAATCATATCTTGGAAGAAACATTGAGATTGATTACATCTTTTGATACTTTTACATGCTCTCATATTTACAGGGAGCAGAACGGGGTTGCCGACAGCTTATCCAAAGAGGCTGCACTCGGGGAGCCGGGCATATGGTTGATTAGAGAGCACCATGGTGAAGCATTCTACCAATATTTTGATCGGCCATTCATGGACCTACAAGTTTAATTCATGTTATTGTTTTGGATTTTCATTGAATAAGCATATACCATTTTTGTATGTATATATTGACACACTGAACAATATGGATAACAGTATGGTAATTGTTTGGCTTACAACCTTTTTTATTGTTGCCCCTTGCGCGGAACAATGGCAACATTTTTGTTTATACATGACATGTTTATGAACTTCATATGCACCAGCATCTACAGAATGTAATTTCCTTTCTTAATGAAATTACGATTTTTCCTTACGGGAAAAAAACAAGAAGTTGCAAATCAAGGTTAACAACCATTTCTCGAATGTCAAGAGCAATGGCTTCTGACAAGAGTTCGATAAATGTGTTATATTCAACAATGTTATTAGTTGTTTGACCTAAACAAATACCTTGAAGATCAATCAACTCACCATGAGGGTCATAAATAGCCCATGCCGTGGGTGATAGATTTCGGGTACTACGGCAAGCACCATCAGCGAAACCGACGTAAGGAGTCAGGTGAAAACATAATAAGCAGAAAATTTGCTTGAAAAACACACCAAACCAAACTGGACAAAAATGAATAACACACTTATGTACAAAAGTAACCATGCGAGATGACTCACGCTTAATAGTTTTTGAGATACAGCCCATTGTGGGGCTTGTCCAAGTGGTTGCCCTCATAATCAATTAGCTCATAGGCCCCTTTTTGTAACACACGCTTGACAATATAGAGCCCATGCCACATGGGTTCAAACTTTCCTGCCCCTAGCTTATCATTAGCTTGATCATATGGCAAGACCAGATCACCCTCAAAAAAAGCCAAAGACAATTTGTGGTGTAGGACGATTCTCTCTGTGGATAGAGACAATCCATGTAGCCCAAGAGAGTGGGTTTAGCCACAAACAAGACAATCTAATGTAAATTTCCTTAGATTAGAATCGAATAAGAGGGCCTACCTCTTATAGGGCTAATCCACTTGATGATGATCTTGCTTCCTTGCTCCAGCTTCCTTTTGTTCAAATACCTGAAATAAACATGCAAAAAACAACAAAAAACGTGATAACATAAAATCGAATTCAATATACTTAAAAGGTCAAGGAGTTTTAAGCTATCAAATGTGATATTACACACGATATAGGAAATAAACCATTAGTTGTATTAATATAAACTTCAAAGAGAAATACAATCGAAGCCTTGACGTTGCAGGTTCCCTTTGGCATGTCCGGGTTCCAGCACCACTATAAGCATCTCATGATTCACCCTCAAAACAATGGAAGTTCAAGGCCTCTTTCCTTTTACTTCAAACTAAACACTATAAGATAATTCTCCCTTCACACACAAGCTAGAAGGCTAAGGTTCTCAAGATAGCTATCAAGATTTGTAGATAATTTCAGCCCTTTCATTAGCTAGCTGAGGTTATAAAATGAGGAGTTTATATAGCTTTGATAGAGGGGAAATGGATCCTCTTATGGTGGGAGAGGCCTTATCCCTTTTGGTTTGCTCCATTTTAATAGGGGAAAGGAGCCCAAACAAACTCTCTCAGCTCTATCTTGCTCAATCATTTACCATACTTCCGTTCACAAAGCTTCTAGGCCTAGAAGCTTTGACTCCATTTCTAAAAACTTGCCAAAAGAGGTTCAACGCGAGTGATGAATGACACACTTGCGCCATTTGGTGCTAGTCCTAGTTTTAAACTCTGCAAACCAGTGCATGGAAGGAACTGAGCACTAGTGCCGGTCTTGAAAACTCAGTTTGAAGGAATATTCTTGGGAAATGATGCAAGAGGGAAATGTTTTGCAGATGAAGAGGGATGTAGGACATGTTTTTCGTGGCAAGGAAACACATGAGGGTCACTATAGAGGTCCTCCAAGATTGAGGAATAGGGAGTATAGGGACAGTGACAAAATGTTGTGAAACACTACCTTGGGAAAAGCAATCGATGCATGCAAATTAGTTCTGCTCAGTCCCGGAGGGAACTAGTCAACCTGAAGGAACGTGCATTGGTATGTGATCCTGGGAGAGGAATTTGTGCAGTTTTTAGGCTAAGATGAGATGGTTGTCCCAGCGGGATTGCACAATTTCTGGGAGGAACAGGTGAATGTCTCCCAAGATTAAGCAATTTCTGAGTTGAGCAGTTGTCTTGGGTTAGACTGCGCAATTTTCTCAAGGAAGCCTGTCTGACTGCATTTCGCAATTTCTGAGCCCAACAGGTTGCATGGCTAATTTGTGCAATTTTTACTAGCTACTAGGCTGGCTATCCCAGAGGGATTGCGCAATTTTTGGGCTGAGCAGTTGTCCTGGGATAAATTGTTCAATTTTTGAGAGGAAGATTGTCAGGAAGGATTGCGCAATTTTGGAGCCCAGCTGGGTTTACACAATTTCTGGAGGGAAGGCTGGTTCCCCTCCAAAATTGCGCAATTCCTAGAGGGAGTTGCTCAACTAGTAACTGACACTAAGTCCGAGAAGTAGCCTATGAAGGAGGTGGAACAAACTTGCATGCACAAGTTGACAAGACTCTATGAAACAGCTGAAGTTGATGTGCTTGACAGTGCAAGACATGTTGCTAAGGATGGTCGATAGGGAGGCTCCAAAACAAGGCTCAGGAAAAATTTTGGAGGGTGGTTGTAACCGCTAAAATACTTCGTGACACACTGGTAAAACTCCAGCGCTTTGAATGGACCTTGTTCATGAAAAGCAAGTCTAACACCTCTGAAAGTATTATTCAGTTCTTTGTTCGTCTTGGTTTCCACACTTGCTTTATTGTAAGATGTAGCATCTTCCAAGCACTTGGTTGGTTGACACACATTCTAAGCCAAGCCAACACAGTTGTTTCAATTCAGGATGAGGGGTATATTGATGCACAAGCCCTATGGGTGTCAGAGTTTAAGTTTTCATCTCTGGTGTTGCTCCGCTGCTAGCAGGCCTGGACAGTACCCCAGCAGAGTCACGCACAAACACAAGCATCGCTCCCCTGCCAACGAGCCTGGTCAGTACCTCGTGGGAGTTACTTGCATCACCTCTCTGCACAGGAAGCCTTTCTCTTCTTTCGTCTTATCATTTTTTAAAATTTTCACTTTTCATTATTTTCATTTTTCATTTTCATAATTGTGCATATCACTTATTCATTTCAGAGGCGAAAGAGGGATCCCGACTAATTGAGAGCAGAAGAGGTTGTTCCTTCAGAGAAGTAGTTTGTATATACCTTTGACTTGCTTGTTAAGGTTTTCTACCTCACCTTACTCTACTTGATTGAGTTGACAAGGATTAACCCAAAAACAACTGAGTAGAGTAGGTGATACTAGTTCACGTGCAAGCGTTGTGTTTTCACCAAGGTTCACTTCGAAGAGTACGTATTTTCCATTGATGTATCATGGATTAAAGACAACAAGTTCTTCATGAGAGATTGGACAACAGATTACCAAATATTAATATTTGTACAAGTCCTTTTGTACTTTACCCAGGCTTGTTTCAAGAGTCGCACACAGTCCATGTGAAACTAACCTATGAACGAAAAAAAGAAAACAAGACAAAATGCAAAGCAAGAAATATAAGAAAACGCGTATGCAAAGTGAGTAAGCAAACAAACAAGCAAGCAAGAAAGCAAACAAATAAAGAAGAAAACATGCATGCAATCAAACAACTCAAAGAAAATACTACTCCTAATCCTAAGCTAACAGTGCATGGATTGTCTCACGTGAAGTGATACTTCCAATGCAACCACTGACACATTGGTCAACCCATGTTGGTGAAGGCATGGTTCGCGAACATCGCAGTTGCACAAATCAGCAAGCATGAAAGATATAACGATGAAGACATATACATTATGAGCTTACAAGCGTCCATAGAACAAAAATGAGTGAAAGTGCATGACATGCACTCTGTGGACTTGCCATGGTTCTGTGCTACATTGTGTGCATATGTTGAGTGTATGCATACTCTTGACTGTGACACACAAGCAAATGTGAGAAAGGTAGACCACTTACATTGCGCAAGTGTGTTTGTTGTGTAATATTCCTCCAATGCATGAGTGAGGGGATCGTGTAGTTCGAGTGGAGGAAGAAAAATCTGAGTGTTAGATTGATCTTCAATGCAAAGCAGAGAGTTATGAGGAGCCTTGCGTGTTTCAACAATTTCCTAATTAAAAGAAAAACCAACCTCAAGATAAAGAGGGCCTGACATAACCATCAGCTCAAGCTGAAGTGCCTCAACAGTCTGCGGGGTTTCGACTTCGTCGACGGATAGATCATCGTAGACCAATGCCTTAGACAGATTAACAACAATTCAATCAATACCATGATCGGATCAAGGAAAAAAAAAAAAAAAAAAAAAAAAAAAAAAAAAAAAAAAAAAAAAAAAATGGATGCTTGTCGACATCCTCATGATTTGATGAATTGTGCAGAGGGGTAGATGAGAAGCAAGGATGTTCACCCTCTGTGTTTTCAGAAATGACAGATGACAGATTGGATGGATTCTCAGAGGGATGTGTCCTCCCCGCAATGTAATGACAATTTGACATCCTACGTGTCCTGTGAACGATCGGAAGTAGAAACATCTGGAAATGAGGTTTCACAGGGGAAATCAGTAGTGGTAGAATCATAAGGGATGCCAAGATAGAGCGGGTGAGGCGCGAATGGAAGGGAGTCAGCCTTCACCGCAGGTTCATCTTTAGATTCCCGCACACACTCATCATGAATGATGGTGCAGGTTGGCTACACAACACCAACTCCATCAACAGCTTGATCCTCATTCACAAGTGTGGAGTCCAGAATGGAAGAACACAAGGCAATACAATCTAGAGGACTAACACAACGCGGGGATAGAGGTTGAGGGAATGAATCCACGTGATAACCAACAAGCTTGTAAGCCAAATCTGCGCAGATATCAAGAGCAGGTGGGGTGGGAGGATGTGACAGTTCAACAAATGTGTGCGCATAATCTCCCACATCACTATGCGGTGGTGGAGCTGTTTGATGATTTGAAGGAGGATAGTCACTTGTGACAGCAATTGTGCCTGCTTGTGATTGCACAGCTCCATCATCGAAGTGTGTTGAGTGGAATTCAAATGATTTCAAGAATTGCGGATTTTCGGATATGTGAAGAACATACTCAAATCTTCCATCGAGATATTCCCAATCAATTTCATCTTCGGGAAATCGATATGCAAGATTACAAAAGCATGTGTGAAACTGTTCAACAGATTCATCGGGTGCTTTTGGTAATTCCATAATTTCTTTGTCGAGTGCTTTATGGTTAAAGTGATTGAAAGCACGGTCTATCTCTGCAACAATATGAGAAAGAGACTGAATATTATTTTTAGGCAGCATGGCACACCAATGCATTGGGTGCCCTCGAAGCGTGTATACGAACAATGCGTAGGTCATGTATTCTTCAAATATTCCATGTCTTTCGCATGAGCCTACAACGCTGACCGCATGCCTGACCAAGGCTACATAGCCTCCACCATCGTATGTTTTATGTGACAAGTTATCCGAAAGCTTTTCCAAGATAATGAAGTCGTTTCCATAAGACATACACTCTGCAAGAGAAACTCTGTAGTTAGTCATGATATATATGCAGAGATTCAAAACATATGTGAGGACTCAGTTTGTCATCTGGCCCTACTTCTAGTGCCAAAATGTTGATGGTGCTGGACCCGCCAACATGCCAGGGGATCTCCCTAGTAAGAAGTCCCAATTATACCTCAGATCGTTTGGTGTAGGAGTCCAAGCAATGGGTTGTACGATATCACCTTGACCGTAGTTGCGCACAGAGGCAACTAAGATGTCCCTGTTGGTAGCAATGGTGTGACATATGCAACAAGTCGAGGAAGGTGCATGAATGGTTCTAATACACAAAGGTTGAGGTGAGTGCATCCCTTGGAAACCTGTGAAAGCATGGAGTTAATAAGGGAACACATGAGCAAAGATGCATCACAAACTCGAAGGCAAGTGAGCTAGCAATCCAAAGTGATGGTTAAACCAACACCACATTTCAATAAGATTCATACATACATACATACGAAATACATACATACATGTGTAAGAAAACATATACATATATCATTTAGAGTAAACAAGATAACTAAATACAATACGACATATGCATGAAACGTGTTGGCTCTGTTATATTAAGAAGTGAAAGTTCCAGTCATACAATGCAACCATGACCAACCACTAGTTCTGACAGTGGAACGTTACATTCATTGCTGCCTGCTCCTCTAAAGAGATACACTAGCTCTGCACAGTGGAGAAGCCAAGGCTCGTTACAATGCTCTCCAAACTTTATCTAAGTGACTCTTATCGGAAGCTTGGTTGACCAAAACCCTCTACAATGAGTTACGAGGTGCTATAAATAACAATGGGGGGTGACCCTTGACATTCCTGTTTGTGACTGTTCACCTAACCTCATGAATCTTCAACTACTCTATGATTGTTACATTCAACTATCAACACTTGGAATTCCACTTTACAAGATGTTACATCTAATCTGCACATGTACCCATGTGAGACAAAATGGCTTGAGCAAGCCATGCAAGACATCACTAACACTCATACCGTTGTGGTAAGACCAACTCTTCGACATCCTTGTGATGATCGACGGTGGTGAACTAATGCCAAGATTTGGTTGTCTATGATGGTGTTCATGCACTCAATGGTGACATCCTGCTGAAAGCGAACTCTTTCCTTCGTTGCATCCGGGTACACTAATATGGCTCCTTTGTCCAACTCGTCTGATAACATGTGCATCATCGTCTTGAGTGCAACTGGACCAACAACATACTGATGCATAGTGTCTATGTTGATCTCCGAGTGTGTTCTGGTGACCATGCGCATCAACTTGTCAAAATACATGTTCAACTCCAGTCAAACTTGCTTCTTGTCTATGCCTCGGTGATTGTGCCAAATGAGTGGGATCGCATGCGTGCACACAATGAAATCCATGCCCCTGAATACTCTTACATGTGATCGACAGCCTTGCTCACCCTATTTGCTCCATGTCGGCTGCTGAATGGGTTTATAACTTGTACGAGCGCAGTTTCATCCGTTTGTGCATGTTTCACCCCCTGTTGTACCTGTTGCTGCTGTAACTCATTCTCTCGTCTGTGCAGCACCTATTTTTCCTTGAGTTGTTGTTCAACACATGCAAATCCTTCTTTATTTCTCTCTCTACCTTCGCGCGATCTACGTGTCGCACCATCACCTCATAACCTCAATCTCCAAAGCTGCTTTCGTCATGAGTGGATCTGCTTTGAACATGCATCTTTTCTCTGCCTCTATGCTGTCAACAACCTTCCTCTTGCATTCATTACGTGCTGCCTTCTGTTGTTTTGGTGCTACTCGTTGTGATGTTGTTGCCATTCATCTTAATATCCTTGTCCATGAACAAACTTGATGTCTTCGTGTAGGCAAGTTCATAGACACTTGATCAACTACATCCCCAGTTGCACTCTTAATGGTGTCTTTGACTTTGCTCTATTGGAAGCCATTGTACCTGTGTTGCTGGGAGGCGAACGACATCTGTGATACCTATAGGCATAACAACACTCATGGCAAGAAATCTATCAGTTGAAAACCAAAACAAACTGGAGGACTGACATGCAACATACTTGTGTGACTGTCCGTAAAGATTGCACAATTTTCACTGGGAGCCTGGGAGACTGACTGCCAAGACTTTGGCCGACATAGTTCATGCCGCCGAGAGGCTGACTGACTGCTATAACTGCACCATGGACAGTACAGCCTGGCTTGCTGAAGACTCAAATTGCGCAATGTGCAATTTCAGTCAACAGTGACATGCAACCAACAAACTACATTGCGCAGTTTCAAGGGCTAGCAGGACACTGCTTTCGAGAATTATGCAATGAAAACCTGAAGGTCAGTGGTGGGCCAGACTTACACAATTTTTGGAGGGAAGGCAGAGCCTTTGCTTCCGGAAATGCGCAGTGCTATCTAGGAAAGGCACGACCTGGGCTAAGGTAGCCCAGACCGGCCAATGGGTGATTGAAAACATGAGAAGTCTAAATACATGATGAGATGAGTGCAAACAAGAGTGAATGGTTATGCATGCAAATAGTAATTGTAGGATTCAAAAAATGGGAAAGCATGCATGTGTGTGAAGCGTGTCACCACAACGACGACCGTCGGTGCAAAAACAGTGTCATACATGTGACAACAGTGAGATGCGAACGAAAATTGAATAATGCTTCTACAAGCTAACATACATTGAAATGATCGCAAACGCTCACTCACACAAGATGAAATACAAAAACCAACAGAAACACAGAGCAAGACATGCGAAGCTTACACCGAAACAACTGAGATCAATGTGTTGATGACTCTTAGATATGATGTGGGATGTCAGAGCTGCAAGATGGACGTGAGGAATGAACTTTGCAACATCTAGTTCATAAGTTTTGATAAAATCAAGGTTATGACGTGCATGCCACAAATCTAGGAAAAGCGATACTTAGTGGGAGGTTTCTGAAATGATCCTTGCATGTAACTTCCAACTACTAAAAATAGATCCCTAAATCTAGGGATGCCTTTACATGCTGCCTTGGGAAAAGCAGTCCATGCATGCAAATAAGTTTTGCTCGGTCCCAGAGGGAATCGGTCAACCTGAAGGCACATGCATTGGCCTACGAGCCTTGGAGAGGGATTTGAGCAATTTGTGGGCTGAGCAGAGATCATTGTCCCAGGGGGATTGCACAATTTTTGGGAGGAACAAGTGATTGTCTCCTAGGATTGCGCAATTTTTGGGCTGAGCAGCTATCATGGGTCAGACTGTGCAATTTTCTCAAGGGAGCTTGTCTGACTACATTGCGCAATTTCTGAGCCCAGTAGGATACCTTGCTGATTTGCGCAATTTCTGCTAGCTGCTGGGTTGGTTGTCCTAGAGGGATTACGCAATTTTTGGGAGCAACACGTCAATTGCTGCCCAGAATTGTGCAATTTATGGGCTGAGCAGTTGTCCGGGGATGAATTGCACAATTTTTGAGAGGAAGACTGTAAGGAAGAATTGCGCAATTCTGAAGCCCAGTTGGATTTGCGCAATTTCTGGAGGAAAGGTTGGTTCCCCTCCAAAATTGCACAATTCCCAGAGGGAGCTGCTCAACCAACAATCAACACTAAGTCCGGGAGGCATCATGTGAAGGAGGTGGAACTAACTTGCATGCACAGGTTGACAATTCTCTATGAAACAACTGAAGTTGATGTGCTTGACAGTATATTGCTGAGGATGGTCAGTAAGGAGGCTCCAAAACGAAGCTAAAGCAAAATTTTGCAGGGTGGTTGTAGCCGCTCCAACAGGACCATACAATATGTTGTTGAGCATGGATTTCTTGTGTCTTCATAGAACCAAGGTGGAATGTTATGACAAATCCATTGAGTGTGTTGATGACAACAGAGAACCAAGAGTCTTACAGGGTAAGAAGAAAGCCCCATCAGTTAGGATGGTGACAACTATGCAGGCAAAGTGCAGTGACAGGAAAGGGTGTATGTTATTCACAATACACATTTCTAGTGATAAAAGTAAGGAAGTTGACAATGTAGATGGTTTGAGAAGGCACCTAGTTCTACAGGAGTTCAAGGACGTATTTCCTGAGGACATTTCAGAGTTTCCACCTCACAAGGAGGTAGACCTTTCTTTTGAGTTAGTGTCAGGGGAAAATCCAGCATCAAAAGCACCTTATAGGATTAGCACTCCAAAGTTGGTTGAGTTGAAGTTGTAGTTGAAGGAAATGTTGGATAAGGGATACATTAAACCAAGTGTATCACCCTGGGGCACATTGGTATTGTTTGTGAAGAAGAAAGGTGGAACTCTTAGATTATGCATTAACTACAGACATTTGAACAAAGTGACTATTAAGAACAGGTACCCATTACTGATGATTGATGACTTGTTCGATCAATTGAAGGGAGCAACAGTGTTCTTGCAGATCAACTTGACATCCGGATATCACCAGGTACGCATCAAAGAGGAGGATATTTACAATACAACTTTCTGGACTAGGTGTGGGCATTATGAGTTTGTTGTAGTTCCATTCAGTTTGGTTAACACTCCAACTACATTTATGTGCTTGATGAATAATGTGTTGCGTCCGTATTTGGATAAGTTTGTTATTGCGTTCATTGATGATATATTGTATATTCTAAAAATGAGGAAGAGCATGTCGAGCATTTAGCAACAGTGTTGAGGTTGATGAGAGAGCATCCGTTGTATGCTAAGCTCAACAAGTGCAGTTTCTTTCAGACTCAGGTACATTACTTGGGGCATGTTGTCTTCAAAGAGGGTATTGCAGTAGACCCGAAGAAGATAAGGGTCATCATGGAGTGGGTAGCTCCTAAAAGTGTGGATGAGGTGAGATATTTCATGGGGTTGACAGGCTATTATAGGAGGTTCATCAGGAACTTCTCACAGATTGTTTATCCTATCACCTCATTGCAGAGGAAGGGTAAGAATTTTGAATGGACGAATGAGTGTGAGGCCAATTTTGAGCAGACATTGACACAAGCACGAGTGTTAAAGATTGTGGATTCAAAAAAAGAGTTTGTAGTATGCACAAATGCCTGCAAGAAAGGACTTGGTGGAGTCCTTATGCAGGAAGGAGATGTGGTATGCTATGAGTCGCGGAAATTGAATGAGTATGAGAAGAACCACCCGATGCATGATCTTGAGTTAGCAACGATCGTACATGCATTGAAAATGTGTAGGAACTATCTTCATGCCAGGAGGTTTGTACTGATGGGTGATCACATTGGGTTGAGGTATTTGTTTGAGTAGTCAAATCTGAATGCCCAACAGGTTAGATGGTTGGCCATGATCAACGAGTTTGACTTTGAGATCAGGTACATCAAAGGAAAGGAGATCAGTGTGGTAGATGCTCTCAGTAGGCGGATACATGTAAATCACTTAGCAGCTATGAGCTCCTATGGGACAGACTTACAGGATAGGATCTTGCGGGCAAGTTAGCAGGATGTTAGGTATATGGAGATTGTACACAGGTTGCAATAGAGTACTGGTACAAGTACATGTGATAGTACATATATAAGTACATGTGGTAGTACATGTATAGGTACATGTGCAGGTGCACGTGATGTGGATTATTGTCTTGGAGCAAATGGATTGGTTAGATTTAGAGACAAGATATATGTGCCAGATAACAGTGAGCTCAAGAAGGTGATCTTGAGAGAGTTTCATGTGAAACCTTATTTAGGTCACCCAAGTTATCAAAAGACACTGACTCCAGTGAAGAAATTTTATTATTGGCCGAATCTGAAGAGGGATGTAGTAGAGTTTGTGGCTAGGTGTTTTAATTTTCAGCGTGTGAAGGCATAGTGTAAACATCCAGGTGGACTGCTACAACCGATTGTGATTCCATAATGGAAATGTGAGGTCATTTCCATGGACTTCATCACAGGGTTGCCGAGGATAGTGAGACAACACGATTCCATCATGGTTTTTGTGGACAAGTTGACAAAGGTTGAGTATTTCATTCTAGTGAAGTCTACATTCTTAGCTAGCGATGTAGCACAAATATTCATTAGAGATGTGGTCAAATTGAATGGTGTTCCAAAGAAGATTGTGCTAGGCAGGGAAGCGAAGTTCACTTCCAAGTTTTGGAAGAAGTTATTTGCAGGTTTGGGCACAAAGTTGGCCTTAAGTACAACTTATCATCCCCATACATATGGACAAACAAATAGGGTCAACAGGATATTAGAGGACATGTTGAGGATGTATGTGATGCATCAACAACAAAAGTGGGAAGAGTACCTTCCACTGGTAGAGTTCGCTTATAACAATGGTATCAGGAGTCATTGAGGATGAGTCCTTTCGAGGCATTGTATGGACATAGTTGTAACACACCCATCAGCTACAGTGATCCAGTGAACATGGTACTTATTGGACCATATATGTTGGCAAACGTGGAACATGAAATGTAGGGTATAAAGAAGAATCTAAAGGTAGCACATGATAGACAAAAGAGCTATGCAAATCGGAACATGTTATTCAAGGCGTTCCAGGTTGGGGACAGGTGTACTTACGCATCAAGCTGAAGAAGAGCTCCTTATGGATTGGATCATGTGCCAATCTGGCACCACAGTTTTGTGGACCCTTCAATATTATTAAGAGGATTGGTCCAGTTTCCTATCAACTTGCACTACCTTCGACAGTGAAATTTCATGATGTTTTCCATGTGTCATTGCTTGAGAAGTATGTTAAAGATGATGATCATGTGATTGACTGGTCTGTATTGCAGGTGGAACCAGATGGAGAATTCCAGTCGAAGGCTCAGTGTATATTGTAGGTGGAACTGAGAAATCGAGCAAGTTAAGGTGTAATGGAAGCACTTTGGGCCGATGAAGCTACATGGGAGATGGTGGATCAGATGCAGGCTATGTATCCTTCTCTGTTTGCCGGTTAAGGAAAAGCAATTTTGGTATGGTGTGTTGGTATATGTTTGATGATGTTTTTGTATATGTACATATGTATATGGATGTAAATACCGCCATGAGCTGTGTTATAGAGCTCTAATAAGCGGTATGGGTGTCATGTTGTTGTGTTACTATGTTATCATGTTGTTATGTTGTCATGTGGGTTGGCATTCAACATGGTGATAATTGTAAATACTACATCGAGCTATGTTATAAAGCTCCTTGAGTAGTATGTTTTGATTCTAGTGCTTTGTTGAGGTATATGTGTGATTGAACATCGAGGACAGTGTCCCCCAAGGGTGAGGGTTCTGTAACAACCCTGGTGAAAATCCCATGTAATAAAAGTTAATAAAGGCAAAATAATAACACCATGGTTGATGGGACACTTATTCCGAGCTGAATGTTGCGCAAGACTTCCTAAGGGGTGTTCATTTGGTTTATTATGGCCTAGTTGGTTTCTACATTCACTAATGACAAGTTCATTCCCTTGGTTTTAATGTGTAAATGTATTGGTTTATATGTGGATTCTATGGCTGATGTATTTATGGTATTTCTGTTGTTACTATGCTAGTTATGTATATGTTTTATGACAACAACTATGTATGGCTCTCATCATGTTTTTACTTGTAAATGAATAAACAGTGTATCTATGACCTAATAGATGATAATGCAACAAATGACACGAGGGAACAAAGGTTCTTAGCGACTCTCAGATAAGTATGAGATCCCTATGCTTAATTCTATTGTTTACACCTGTAGATTACATGTTTGTGATATGTTGGAAGAAATGATTGTCATGGCTAGTAGGGGTATGGTTAAGGGCTTATTCAACTAATTGATTTTGCATCATTGTTTCATGTTATTTTATTGCTCTTAAGATGTCATTCCATTATGGGTAGTGACCTGGGCTTTGGCCTGAAAAAGTGGCTCAAAATCGGGGATGCTGGCACAGAACTAGACAAAATGGTCCCTGGACTCTGGCTTGCAGGCCTGTGAGAGTGTCCAGAGGTCCTTGGACGCTGGCTTGTAGGCCTGTGAGAGTGTCCAGAGGTCCTTGGACGCTGGCATGCCCATAGCATGAGAGCATCCAGAGGTCAAGTGATAAAAAACTTCAGTGGGACCTAGGGGCAAGCTGCATGAAGTGTTGGCATGGTTCTCAGGGGTCTCGCAGCTGATGTGGAAGGGGTGTATGTTATGTTTTTGTCGATTCCATTTCCTTAAGGTCACATAGGAGGTTGAATCCAATCATAGTAACCTCTTGTCGCATGTTTACCTCGGTTGGCCCGTTAATTGGGTAGATGTGGGAGGAGGGTGTTACATAACCAACATCGAACTAGAATAAACTCCATGACAAATCAACCATAAGATTAACATAATAACTAGTACATGTGCTCATAGATTGCAATAAGAAAATTAACTTATATTAACATATGCAAAAGCCAACTAAGTAAGGGACTTCCACGTACCACCTGACCATAGATTAGGCTGAACCAAATCTTCTTTTCATCCAATCACCCCCGTGTCATATTCGAAGCATGAATGTGGGATCATATGGGTTAAACCAAAATAAAACCAATCAAGGCTTCTAGAGGCCAAACCACCTCAACCCTCAGTCACAATGATCTCACCTAAACAGTTCAGAAATCATTAATACCAAAAGAAGATTGGATGTTTCTAACTTCCTTCTCCAGCTCCAAAGGAATTTTCCTTCCTCCACCAATCTGAAAAGAGTTCCAGGAGAAAGCCCATCTCCATCCTTGACCCTTGGGAAATTTCTCGATACCACCTCAACTAGGATCCAAGTTTACTGACCATCCAAAGCTTTAACCAAATGAGGAACCCACAATACCATGGTTGTCCAGGAAATGGCAAGTTAAGGTTGAAACCACTGTCTAAACAAATCTCATGCCAATGACAACAAAATAACCGAAGAACCACATGCAAGTACCATGCATCCAAATCTCAGTAAGGAAACCACACATGTAACCTGTTACCTGCAATGTCCACCCACTGTAGCTGTTGATCCAACCTTTTTATTCGTTGCCCACTAATTCCTTTGCTTGCTTTCTCCCAATCCAAGTGAATGCTAGAATTCTCCACAAACACTCTAAGTGTGCTAGAGAGTAAGAGTATGGAAGAAGAGAGCCAAAAGCTAAAACTGCCAAAAATTGTAAACTATTTCTTTGATGTTTTATTATTATTGATGTCTAGTCTCTTCCTTTTTTTTTTTTTTTCATTTTCTCTCTAACTTATTTTGCATGCATATTTGTGTCTCTTCACCTTCCTTTTCTTCCATTTTCCTTTATTTCCTTAATTAAATGTCATTTATTGCCTTTTTGCCTTTGTCAATGCTTCTGCCAATTTCCATAGCCATTATTAAACCACAAGTGATGCCCACTATAATGTTTGTCCCCTCATTCAACTTGGAATACTATAATGTTTGTCCCCTCATTTAACTTGGAATACTATAATGTTTGTCCCCTCATTCAACTTGGAATACATGTTTCTTTTTTTGTTTTTGTTTTTGTTTTGTTTGTTTGTTTGTTTTGTTTTTTTTTTTTTTTACATGGAAAATCAACTAGGGGCTGTTACATAAGTATCCTTGGGAATGCTATAATGGCTCAGTAAATGTCCCTCTTGTAGTTTTCATCCTTCGTGAAGAAGTTGTATACAACCAACATGGATTTTGTCCTTTTGTGCTAACAACAAGTGCAAATACTTGTTCTGTTGCTCTCAGCGTGATACTAAGAGTCCTACTAGAAAAAAGACCCGGCAAAGACTAAAAACTACAAGAGCTTGGAAATAACAATTTCATTATTGAAAGTCTCAGGAGATAAATCCTTTGGAAATGGTTTCCCCTGATTTATCTGGTCTAGAGGTAGGTCTGGTATATGCAGACCCACCTTAGGAGATAGTATCCGAGGGCCATGAATAAGGGACACTGCCATAGTTAAAACCCTAAAATTATAACAAAAATCATGCCATCACTATCCTACGGTCATTGGTTCCTTGTATATAACGAACTATGCTAAAAATCCTTTACCCTTGGTGAGCACGAGCTCATCAATCCTCCATTAACTACAAACATCTTTTCCTCCTCGATTGATAGCTGAAGCCTTGTCTTAAGGACATTTTTTTGCAGATTTAGAATTGTATTTGTGTTGAAATTCTTTTTTTTTTTTTTGTGATCATGGACACCATAGATTATCTTAGAACCCTTACATGAAAACTAGCTCCTAATAATAGATTATTAGTCTTTAGCCCAAAGATCCATACACACTTAAATTATAT
>APFE030024996.1:98722-153422 GCA_000404065.3 Pinus taeda
AAAAATTATTGAATTTATATTGCTAGATTTTAGGGAATCTGAAAAAAGCTATTTCACCTAACACACACACTTTACAATTCTTTTCATTATACATAAAAGTTGCAACAATGTATAAAATAATAATAATAATAATTTTTAAATTATGTCATATTGAATTTTATTTTCAAAATTTTAAGTGTTAGCTTGAGTCTTATCACAATGTGAAAGAAAGATGTCTTTCCATGGGTATTAAAATAAGGTGTAGAGAATAACATTTTATTGTACTAATCACTTGTCTTTTGAACCGGGGACAACATAAATCCATTTTAATTTAAGATTTACTAGGTGTCGAGAAAGAAAATTTCTTGAGATAAAACTTTTCCTAAAATTTTACAATTTAGAAAAGATTTACATTTAGAAATATTTAATTCCTCTCCACATTTAATATAGTTAAAATTGCTTTATTTTAGACTTTTGTAATCCATACTTATTTTGATAAATTCTTTCAAATTAATAAATTAAAAAAATCTAATAAATATTTTGATAAACATTAAAAATATATTTTTAATAATAAATTCACTTCTGCATAAATAAATATATTTATGCTTATAAACATAATTTTAATCCCTAAAAATAATATTAAAATCATAAAAAAATAATAATCTAAAATTTCAAAACAAAAATATTATAATAATTAAAAACAATAATTTAAAAATTCAAATACCAAAATCTTATAATCATAGTAATAATAAATATAAGTGAATAATAGCCAGGCAAAGACAAAGTACCTGAGAAAGGAGATAAAGAGCCACTTAAACAAATGACAATTCCAGCTGGACAATCTGGACACATAAATTAATTTCTAAAAATAGAAATAATTAGCGACCTAAAACACGTCGTCGAAGCGGAATATGTCTTATTATTCGTGCCAAAGTTCCATCACTACCCCTTCCGACAGACACGTGTCGGTAATAATGAAGGTGTCGACTCGACAGCATGGTTGGGTGGGAACGGTCGGTAATGCTCTGCTCTTTAAATGAAATTCAAGAACCACTCTCGCCCTTGTCGATGTGTGTGAAAATGTCGATGAAAATGCCGAGGCACAGCAGAGCAATGGCAGTGTTGATTCTGTTTTTTGCATGTCTCTGCACAATGGCGGATGCTTCTACTCGTATTGGGGGCATCCGCGACGTACCGGATGTTGAACACAAGAAAGACATTCAAGACCTTGGACGCTTTGCTGTCAATGAATACAACATGCAACAGGTATGTGGGAGTAGATATGCACTTTTCAGTTTCAGATTTCTCCATTATTCTAATGCCTTTGACAGTGAGGGTTTTCTTGGCTCTGTGCAGAATGTTGGTATTTTGTTTTCCAAGGTGGTAAAAGCCCAGGAGCAAGTGGTCTCGGGCCTGCTGTACTTTCTCACAATAAAGACCAAGGACGGCTCCAAAACCAAGCTGTATGCGGCCAAAGTATGGGTGAAGCCATGGGCGAAATTCAAGCAGTTGCAAGAGTTCAAGCCTGTGCAAACTCTGTATTGATAACGGTTGGTTTCCTCTTCATCTGTCTTTTTTCGTTTCTTTTTCTTCTCTCACGTTAGGGTTTGAGGGTTCGTGGAATAAGAATACAAGTGTTCGGATTAAATGGTGTAGATTCCATGGTTAAGAACACAAATGTTTTGGACGCCACCATGGCATTTGCCATCTAGGTCTGGGTCTGACTTTTTAGGTCTGTAAGTGGTACGAAATCAAATATGCATTAGTATCCATTAATGACCAGGAGAACTGTAAATGTGGCTGTAAGGAAGTGAAAAGTAACGGAAATACTTATTATTCAAGCCTAACTACGTTTTAGGCCTTTCTATGGTTTAGGCTTCAACATGATTCTTGGTTCGGACTTATATCTATCTGAAAGAGTAATTCTTGGTTTGAACTTATATCTGAAAGAGTAAATGTATCTGCATGCGCGTCGTAAACAAGCGAACTTGCCCTACTCTCTCTAGTTTCTTTTAGTTCCATTTCTCTTCAAATTAAGCTCACATATTTATTCTTTACAAATTTAACTCGGCAACACAAATTTAACAAACTACTTATCAGATTTATCTTGAATTATTAAGATATAACAGGTGTATCTTGTGCACAGAACGGTCCTGGGAAAAAAGTATTGAGCTAAATGCTAATAATAATTTAAAGCGACACTTGCACTACTCTTCAAAATATGAGTCCCACGTATGGAAAATTAAGTAGGTCCCACATTGCGTGCATGCCGTATACTTATAACGATGGTCATAAGTGAAGAATAAATGGTTAATGTACAGTGAATAGTTTTAATATTCACATATCTAATCACTATATAAAATATTATGACATGCTCCCGTGAAATGTAGCATCTTCAATGGGTAGCATCTTCAATGGGTTTAAATAATTTAAGATTATACCTTTATTAATTATATGCCATTTTGTGTATAACTTATCTATTCATTGGCATTGAAACCTCTATAAAATATTTTAAGATTACACCTTTATTAATTATATGCCATTTTGTGTGTATAACTTATTTATTCAATGGCATTGAAACCTCTTAACCTCTTACAAATGGATATGAACTTGCAAACAAGGTGTTCGTTATCATTATTGTAAGTTAGGAATGTTGAGGGGGTGGAACTGTGAGACCATAAATTTCTTTTACAGGGTTAATTCGAGGTATTTGACAAACCTATTTATGGATTCTTAACCAAACGACCAAATCGAGCTTTTTGAGAGTGAGTAAACGCTTTCGTTACTCACTCTCGTTACTTACTCACTTTCGTTACTCACTCTCTTTACTTACTCACTTTCGTTACTTTTTGAGATACCTTTTGAGATACCTTCACTCTCTTTACTTACTCACTATCGTTACTTTTTGAGATACCTTTTGAGATACCTTTTGAGAAGGTTACTTACTAACCTTCTCACTTTCGTTACTTTCGTTACTTTTCTTTCGTTACTTTTTGAGATACCTTTTGAGAAGGTAACCACTATCATTACCTTCTCAAAATGTAACCACTATCATTACTTTTTCTCATTACCTTCTCAAAATGTAACCACTATCATTACTTTTTCTCATTTGGATTCCTTTGAAAAGTAAACCACATTACTTTTTCTCATTTGGATTCCTTTGAGAAGTAACCCATTATCATTACTTCTAAGTTCTCTTCTCATCTCAAAATGTAATCACTATCATTATTTTTTCTCATCTCAAAATGTAATCACTATCATTATTCCTTTGAAAAGTAACCCACTATCATTACTTTTTAACCACTATCATTACTTTTTCTCACTATCATTACTATCATTACTTTTTAACCACTATCATTACTTTTTCTCATTTGGGTAACCACTATCATTACTTTTTAACCACTATCATTACTTTTTCTCATTAGGTAACCACTATCATTACTTTTTCTCATTTGGATTCTCATTCCACTATCATTACTTTTTCTCATTTGGATTCTCATTTGGATTCCTTTGAGGAGTAACCCACTATCATTACTTCTTCTTTGAGGAGTAACCCACTATCATTACTTTCTTTGAGGAGTAACCCACTATCATTACTTTTTCTCATTAGGTAATCACTATCATTACTTTTTCTCATTTGGATTCCTTTGAGGAGTAACCCACTATCATTACTTCTTCTTTGAGGAGTAACCCACTATCATTACTTTTTTTCTCATTAGGTAACCACTATCATTACTTTTTCTCATTTGGATTCCTTTAGGTAACCACTATCATTACTTTTTCTCATTTGGATTCCTTTAGGTAACCACTATCATTACTTTTTCTCATTTGGATTCCTTTGAGGAGTTTTTTTCTCATTAAGTAACCACTATCATTACTTTTTTTCTCATTAGGTAACCACTATCATTACTTTTTCTCATTTGGATTCCTTTGAGGAGTTTTTTTCTCATTAGGTAACCACTATCATTACTTTTTTTCTCATTAGGTAACCACTATCATTACTTTTTTTCATTTGGATTCCTTTGAGGAGTAACCCACTATCATTACTTCTTCTTTGAGGAGTAACCCACTATCATTACTTCTTCTCATTTGAAACCACTATCATTACTTTACTTTACTCATTTGAAAAGTACCCACTATCATTACTTCTCAACCCACTATCATTACTTCTTCTTTGAACCCACTATCATTACTTCTTCTTTGAGGAGTAACCCACTATCATTACTTCTTCTCATTTGAAACCACTATCATTACTTTACTTTACTCATTTGAAAAGTACCCACTATCATTACTTCTCAACCCACTATCATTACTTCTTCTTTCAGGAGTAACCCACTATCATTACTTCTTTACTTTACTCATTTGAGGAGTAACCCACTATCATCACTTCTTTACTTTACTCATTTGAGAAGTACCCACTATCATTACTTCTCAACCCACTATCATTACTTCTTCTTTGAGGAGTAACCCACTATCATTACTTCTTCTCATTTGAAACCACTATCATTACTTTACTCATTTGAGAAGTACCCACTATCATTACTTCTCATTTGAGAAGTAACCCACTATCATTACTTTTTACTTTTTCTCATTTGAGAAGTAACTCACTATCATTACATTACTTACTTTTTCTCATTTGAGAAGTACCCACTATCATTACTTCCCACTATCATTACTTCTCATTTGAGAAGTAATCCACTATCATTACTTTTTCTCAGTTGAGAAGTAACCCACTATCATTACTTCTGAGTCTCAGTTGAGAAGTAACCCACTATCATTACTTCTTCTCAAAGTAACCCACTATCATTACTTTTTTCTCATTTGAGAAGTAACCCACTATCATTACTTCTTCTCAAAAGGTAACCACTATTATTACTTTTTCTCATTTGGATTCAAACCACTATCATTACTTTATCATTACTTTTTCTCATTTGGATTCAAACCACTATCATTACTTTTTCTCATTTGACAAGTACCCACTATCATTACTTACTTTTTCTCATTTGAGAAGTAACCCATTATCATTAAAAAGGTAACCACTATCATTACTTTTTCTCATTTGGATTCAAACCACTATTATTACTTTTTCTCATTTGGATTCAAACCACTATTATTACTTTTTCTCATTTGGATTCAAACCACTATCATAATCCACTATCATTACTTTTTCATTACTTTTTCTCATTTGAGAAGTACCCGCTATCACTACTTTTTCTCATTTGAGAAGTAACCCACTATCATTAAAAAGGTAACCACTATCATTACTTTTTCTCATTTGGAGTCAAACCACTATCATTACTTTTTCTCATTTGGATTCAAACCACTATCATAATCCACTATTATTACTTATTTGGATTCAAACCACTATCATTACTTTTTCTCATTTGGATTCAAACCACTATCATTACTTTTTCTCATTTGAATTCAAATCACTATCATTACTTATTTGGATTCAAACCACTATCATTACTTTTTCTCATTTGAGAAGTAACCCACTATCATTACTTTTTCTCATTTGGATTCAAACCATTATCATTACTTTTTCTCATTTGGATTCATAATCCACTATCATTACTTATTTGGATTCAAACCACTATCATTACTTTTTCTCATTTGGATTCAAACCACTATCATTACTTTTTCTCATTTGGATTCAAATCACTATCATAATCCACTATCATTACTTATTTGGATTCAAACCACTATCATTACTTTTTCTCATTTGGATTCAAACCACTATCATTACTTTTTCTCATTTGGATTCTTCTAAAAAGTAACCCACTATTATTACATTACTTTACTTTTGCTCATTTGGATTCCTAACCCACTATCATTACTTCTTCTCTTTTTCTCAATTGGATCCCTAACCCACTATCATTACTTTTTCAGGTAACCCACTATCATTACATTACTTTTTCTCATTTGAATTAACCCACTATCATTACTTCTAGTCATTTGAATAACCCACTATCATTACATTACTTTTTCTCATTTGGATTCCTTTAAAAAGTAACCCACTATCATTACTTCTTACTTCTTGTCATTTGAATAGCTTTGACAAAGGCACCCACTATCATTACATTACTTAGGGATTCAAATGACAAATGCACCCACTATCATTACATTACTTATTATTACATTACTTTACTTTTTCTCATTTGGATTCCTAACCCACTATCATTACTTTTTCTCTTTTTCTCAATTGGATTTCTAACCCACTATCATTACATTACTTTTTCTCATTTGAATTACATTACTTTACTTTTTCTCATTTGGATTCCTAACCCACTATCATTACTTTTTCTCTTTTTCTCAATTGGATTTCTAACCCACTATCATTACATTACTTTTTCTCATTTGAATTCCTTTAAGAAGTAACCCACTAAGTAACCCACTATCATTACTTCTAGTCATTTGAATAACCCACTATCATTACATTACGTTTTCTCATTTGGATTCCTTTAAAAAGTAACCCACTATCATTACTTCTTGTCATTTGAATAGCTTTGACAAAGGCACTCACTATCATTAAAAAGTAACCCACTATCATTACTTCTTGTCATTTGAATAGCTTTGACAAAGGCACCCACTATCATTACATTACGTATGGATTCAAATGACAAATGCACCCACTATCATTACATTACTTCTGGATTCAAATGACAAATGCACCCACTATCTTTACATTACTTCATTACTTCTTGTCATTTGAATAACCCACTATCATTACATTACTTTTTCTCATTTGGATTCTTTTAAAAAGTAACCCACTATCATTACTTCTTGTCATTTGAATAGCTTTGACAAAGGCACCCACTATCATTACATTACTTATATAGATTCAAATGACAAATACACCCACTATCTTTACATTACTTCTTCTCAAAAAGTAACCACTATCATTACTTTTTCCTTATTATATATTACTTCTTTATTCAAATGAAAAAGGCACCCACTATCATTATATTACTTCTTCTAAAAAGGTAACCACTAGGATTACTTTTTCTCATTTGGATTTCTTTAAGTAACCCACTATCAAAGGTAACCACCTATTATTACTTTTGTAACCCACTATCATTACTTGTTCTCAAAACGTAATCACTATCATTATTTTTTCTCATTTGCATTCCTTTGAGAAGTAACCCACTATCATTACTTCTTCTCAAAAGGTAACCACTATCATTACTTTCTTCTCATTTGGATTCTTTTAAGAAGTAACCCACTATCATTACTTCTTGTCATTTGAATAGCTTTGACAAAAGCACTCACTATCATTACTTTTACTTTTGTCATACCCACTATAATTACTTGTTACTTTTGTCATACCCATTACTTGTCATTTAAATAGCTTTGTCAAAGGCACCCACTATCATTACTTTTACTTTTATCATACCTACTATCATTACTTCTTGTCATTTGAATAGCTTTGACAAAAGCACCCACTATCATTACTTTTACTTTTGTCATACCCACTATCATTACACCCAGTATCATTACTACTTTTTTCATACCCACTATTATTACTTTTGTCATTACACCCAATATCATTACTACTTTTGTCATACCCACTGTCATTACACCCACTATCTATCATTAATTCTTGTCATTTGAATTTTGAATAGCTTACCACTATCATTACTTCTTGTCATTTGAATAGCTTTGACAAAGGCACCCACTATCATTACTTTTACTTTTGTCATACTCACTACCATTAAGGCACCCACTATCATTACTTTTACTTTTGTCATACCCACTATCATTACTTTGTCATTTGAATAGCTTACTTCTTCTCATTTGAATAGCTTTGGGAAGGACACCCACTATCATTACTTTTACTTTTGTCATACCCACTATCATTACTTTTACTTTTGTCATACCCACTATCATGACAACTATTATTACTTTTACTTTTGTCATACCCACTATCATTACTTTTACTTTTGTCATACCCACTATCATGACAAGTATTATTACTTTTACTTTTGTCATACCCACTATCATGACAACTATCATTACTTTTACTTTTGTCATACCCACTATCATTACTTCTTGTCATTTGAATAGCTTACTTCTTGTCATTTGAATAGCTTTGACAAAGGCACCCACTATCATTACTTTTACTTTTGTCATACCTACTATCATTACTTTATTCATACCTACTATCATTACTTTTGTCATGTGAAATACCCACTATCATTTCTTCTTGTCATTTGAAATACCCAACTATCATTAATTTTGTCATACCTACTATCATTACTTCTTGTCATTTGAAATAACCAACTATCATTACTTTTGTTTGAAATACTCGACTATCATTACTTTTGTCATTACTTCTTGTCATTTGAAATACCCAACTATCATTACTTTTGTCATACCTACTATCATTACTTCTTGTCATTTGAAATAACCAACTATCATTACTTCTTGTCATTTGAAATACTCGACTATCATTACTTTTGTCATACCCACTATCATTACTTCTTGTAATTTGAAATACCCAACTATTACTTTTGTCATACCCACTATCATTACTTCTTGTCATTTGAATAGCTTACTTTTGACATACCCACTATTATTACTTCTTGTTGAATAACTTACTTCTTGTCATTTGAATAACTTTGACAAAGGCACCCACTCTCATTACTTTTACTTTTGTCATACCCACTATTATTACTTTTTGTCATTTATCATTATTTTTGTCATTTGGATAGCTTTGACAAGGTACCCACTATCATTCTTTTTACTTTTATCGAAATTAACCATTTTTTTTTTTTTTTACTTTTATTTAAATTGACCAAATTGGAAAGGTATCCAGTATCATTACTTTTATTTTTCAATCAAATTGAAAAGGTACCCACTATTATTACTTTCTTTTATTTATCATGGGATAGCTGGACAAGGTGCCCTTAGGTACCCACTATTATTACTTTTACTTTTGTCATTTGGGACAAGGTACCCACTATCATTACTTTTTACTTTTGTCATTTGGGACAAGGTACTTGTTCACAATAGCTTGACAAGGTACCCACTATCATTACTTTTACTAGCAAGGTACCCACTATCATTACTTTTACTTATGTCATTATTGTCATTTGGGCAATGTTGTGAACGTTGCGATCGGGATTAAATTGGCGAGGTTTTGAAATCGAAAAAATCGTACCTTTGACAAGGTTCCCACTTTTATTACTTTTACTTTTATCATGGGGATAACTTCGCGACCGGGATTAAATCGGCAAGGGTTTGAAATCAGAAAAAAATCATACCTTTGACAAGGTTCCCACTATTATTACTTTTACTTTTATCAATGGGGATAACTTGACAAGGTACCCACTATCATTAGTTTTTACTTTGTCATTTCAGACAAGGTACTTGTTCACAATAGCTTTGACAATTGGTTGACAAGGTACCCACTATTATTACTTTTACTGACAAGGTACCCACTATCATTACTTTTTACTTTTGTCATTTGGGACAAGGTACTTGTTCCCAATAGTTTTGACAAGGTACTCACTATCATTACTTTTACTTCTGTCATTATTGTCATTTTGGCAATGTTGTAATCATCGCGATCGGGGTTAAATCGGCGAGGGTCTCTGAAAATCGGAAAAAATCGGCAATATATATAATATATATATATATATATATATATATATATATATGTAAATAAATGAAAATCGCAAAATATATATATATTATATATATAATATATATATATATATTTGAAAAAATCGGCTAATATATATATATATATATAATATCTATATATGAAAAAATCGCCGATTTAATTGTTTCAATGAAAAAATCGCAATTAAATCGTGATTTTCGCAACACTGCATTTGGGACAAGGTTCTTGTTCACAAAAGCTTTGACAATTACCACTATCATTACTTTTACTTTTGTCATTAGTGTCATTTGGGACAAGGTACTTGTTCACAATAGCTTTGACAAGTACCCACTATCATTACTTTTACTTTTGTTGACAAGGTACCCACTGTCATTACGTTTATTGTTGACAAGGTACCAACTATCATTACTTTTACTTTTGTCATTTGGATAGCTTGCTTTATGTACACTTTTGTTACTTTTATCTATTGAGAATGTATCCATTATTGTTACTTTTGTCATTTGGGTACCCACTAACTTACTTTTGTTGACAAGGTACCCACTATCATTACTTTTACTTCTTTCATTTGGATAGCTTGCTTAATGTACACTTTTGCTACTTTTATCTATTGAGAAGGCACTCTTTATTCATTTGGATAGCTTGCTTAATGTACACTTTTGTTACTTTTATCTATTGAGAAGGTATTCTTTATTATTACTTTTGTCAAAGTACCCACTATCATTACTTTTACCTCTGTCATTTGGATAGCCTGCTTAATGTACTCTTTTGTTACTTTTATCTACTGAGAAGGTACGCATTATTATTACTGTTGTCATTTGGGTACCCACTAACTTACTTGTGTTGACAAGGTACCCACTATCATTACTTTTACTTCTTTCATTTGGATAGCTTGCTTAATTGACACTTTTGTTACTTTTATCTATTGAGAAGGTACTCATTATTATTACTTCTGTCATTTGGGTACCCACTAACCTTAAGTCATTTCGATAGTTTACTTTGGTCATTTGGGTATCCACTACCATTACTTTGTCATTTGGGTACCCATTATCATTACTTTGCCATTTGGATAGCTTGCTTAATGTACACTTTACTTTGTCATTTGGGTACCCATTATCTTTACTTTGTCATTTATCATTACTTTGCCATTTGGATAGCTTCCTTAATGTACACTTTACTTTGTCATTTGGGTACCCATTATCATTACTTTGTCATTTGGATAGCTTGTTTAATGTACACTTTTATTACAATTTTTATGTGAAAAGATGCCCATTATCAATTTGGATAGCTTGCTTAATGTACACTTTTGTTACAATTTTAATGTGAGAATATGCCCATTATCATTAGTTTTTTTCAGTTGGATAGCTTGTTTAATAGATACCCACTATCATTACTTTGTCATTTGGATAGCTTGTTTAATGTACCCTTTTGTTACTTTTGTCATCTAGAACGGTACCCATTAATCATTATCATAATTTTTTTGGGTTATAGATAACTTTGAGAAGGTTTCATTTGGATAGCTTGTTTAATGGATACCCACTATGATACTATCATTTGGATAGCTTGTTTAATGTACACTTCTGTTACTTTTGTTATCTAGAAAGGTACCCATTATCATTATGATAATGTTTTTTGGGCTATAGATAACTTTGAGAAGGTACCCATTATCATTACTTTTGTCATTTGGATTATCATTATTTCTCTCATTTGGATAGAGGTACCCATTATCATTATTTTTTGTCCTTTTGTTATTTGGATTATCATTATTTTTGTCCTTTTGTTTAATGTACACTTCTGTTACTTTTGTTATCTAGAAAGTTACCCATTATTAATATCGTAATTTTTTTGGTTATAGATAACTTTGAGAAGGTACCCATTATCATTACTTTTGTTATTTGGATTATCATTATTTCTCTCATTTGGATAGAGGTACCCATTATCATCATTTTTTTCTTTTGTTATTTGGATTATCATTACTTTTGTCATTTGGATAGCTTGTTTAATGTACACTTTTGTCATTTGGATAGCTTACTTAATAAATTTGGTAACCATGTTTGTTTGAAAGTTGTCTTTTTGTCATTTGGATTATCATTACTTTTATCATTTGGATAGCTTGCTTAATGTACACTTTTGTTAGTTGGATAGCTTTCTTAATAAACTTGGTAATAATGTTGGTTTAAAAGTTGTCATTTGGTGGATAGTTTGCTTAATAAACTTGGTAACAATGTTTGTTTGAAAGTTGTCTTTTTGTCATTTGGATTATCATTACTTTTATCATTTGGATAGCTTGCTTAATGTACATTTTTGTTAGTTGGATAGCTTTCTTAATAAACTTGGTAATAATGTTGGTTTAAAAGTTGTTATTTGGTGGATAGTTTGCTTAAGAAACTTGGTAACAATGTTTGTTTGAAAGTTGAGGGGGTGGGTGAAACTCAAAATTTATATAACTTTAGTTGGATAGTTTTCTTAATAAACTTGGTAATAATGTTGGTTTAAAAGTTGTCATTAGGTGGATAGTTTGCTTAATAAACTTGGTAACAATGTTTGTTTGAAAGTTGAGGGGGTGGGTGAAACTCAAAATCTATATAACTTGCTTAATAAACTTGCTTGCTTAATGTACACTTTTGTCATTTTAATAGCTTGCTTAATAAACTGGATAACAATGTTTGTTTGAAAGTTGAAAGGTGTGGGTGAAACTCAAAACTTATATTCGTCTAACATACACTTTTGTCATTTTAATATCTTGCTTGATAAACTTGGCAATTAAAATACCAAATTCAGGTTTAATATCTTGCTTGATAAACTTGGCAATTAAAATACCAAATTCAGGTTTAATATCTTGCTTGATAAACTTGGCAATTAAAATACCAAATTGAGGTCTTTAGTAAGGTACCTAATAATAAGAATTAAAATGCCAAATTGAGGTATTTAGCAAAGTACTTAATAATAATAATATTAAGTACCTAATAATAATTAAAATACCAAATTGAGGTCTTTAGGCAAGATACTTAATAATACTAATATTAGGTTTGTAATTTGCTGTATAGGTTTGTCATTTGATGTTAGGTTTGTAGGATCCTTAATTGAAATACCAAATTAGTTGAGTTCTGTACCTAATAATAAGATTATTAAGTTTGTAATTTGATATCTTGTTTTGTTACGTCATATTGTTAGGTTTTTCGAAATACGAAATTGAGATGATAATAATATTCTTAAGTTTGTAATTTGATATCTTCCTTTGTTACGCCATCTTATTAGGTTTGTCAAATACGAAATAGTAATATTATTAAGTTTGTAATTTGATATCTTGCTTTATTACGTCATATTATTAGGTTTGTCTAAATACGAAACTGAGGTCTTTAGCAAGGTACCTAATAATATTCGAAAAAGGGACCTAATAATAATAGTAGTTCTGTAATTTGATATCTTGTTTTGTGACTTCATATTATTAGGTTTGTAATTTGATATCTTGCTTAATATGCTTGTTATGTCATAGCGATGTTGAGGAATGGGGTTAGAACTTAAAACCTCTTACAAAAAGTTGAGGAATGGGGTTAGAACTCATAACCTCTTACAAATAGATAGTGATCTTTGTTCTAAAAGTCAAAATGGGGTCTTTGACAAAATGCTTACCATGATCAGTTTTAGTTGTCATTTCCACAGCTTGCTTCATAGCAATATTGTCATTTTCGTCATTATTTTTTTTTCTTTTCCACAACTTGCTTCATAGATGTGCTATGACATAAAATCTGTAGAAATGGGCAACTTTAAACCTCTTACCCGTAAACATGGATCCTAAATTGAAAGTCCAAGACTCCAAACGAGTTGTCATTCTAATATCTTGCTTAATAAACTTGCTACAACATATGAATGTTTAGGGTGGAACTTGAAATCCTTAACGTGTGGACATGGATGATTTAGGTGGTCTCAAGGCACCCGTTGTAATGACTTGATGTTTTAATAACTTGCTTAATACATTTGTTACAATGCATGAATGCTAGGTGGAATTTGAGATCTCTTACGCATGGATATGGTCATTTGATTAAAATACGAAATTAGGATTCCTAGCAGCTTTGTCATTTTCATCATTAGTTTTAAAATTTCCACAACTTGCTTCTTATATGTGCTATGACATAAAATCTCTAGGGATGCGGGCTTTAAACCTCTTACTCATAAACGTGGATTCTAAATTGAAAGTCCAAACAAGTTGCCATTGTAATAACTTGCAACAGCGTATGAATGTTTAGAGTGGAGCTTGATTTTTTTTATTAATGGATATGGATGATTTAGGTGGTCTCTGCCAATGAACCCACTATAATGACTTGTCGTTTTAATAACTTCCTTAATAGATTTGTTACAACGTATGAATGCTAGGTGTAATTTGAAATGTCTTACACATCGTTCTGGTTCTGTCCATGGTTCTTTGACTAAAAGACGAAATTAGAGCGTTGGTAAGGCACCTTAACGTCATTAGTTATTAGTCACGTCATTCTGATAGCTTGTTGAATAAACATAGACTTGCTATGTTGTAGAGACACCAAGCACTAAAATGATTTGTCATTCTAATAACCTTTTTAATAAGTTTGCTACAACGTATGAATGTTAGGTGAAACTTGACATCTCTTAGTTGCACATGGCTATGGTTCTTCGACTAAGAGACCCGATTAGGGTGTTGGGTAGGTCACATCAATGTCATTAGTTATGTCATTCTAATAACTTGTTTAATAAACACAGACTTGCTATATTGTAGAAACAAAGTACTATAATGACTGGTTGTTCTAATGACTTGCTTACGATATTTGCTATAACATATGAATGTTAGGCAGAACTTGAATTCTCTTATGCATGGATATGGTTGTTCTTGTTTAAATGTAACTAGTGTCAGTCTTCTTAATTGTTTTTAAGTCATTACTTGATGTAATTATAGATGTACTTATCAAAAGAAAAGAAAAGAAAATTTATTTCTAAGAAGAAAAACTATTTTATTGAAATGGGTTTCTTGCCCATCATGTTGTGGTCTTAGGTCAAAGCACCCATTGTGTGCTCTAGGGTTCTTGTTGTCAAATCAAGAGTCAAGGTCATGATGTACATTGCCCTTGAAGGGCCCATGTAACAAGAAGGAAAAATATTTAATGTAAAACGTCATGTCTAGAAGCCTCCAAGTGATGGGTCGACCAACCCTCTTCATGTCGGCCAACCTAGAGAGGCCTAATTCACCTCCTAAGAAGCCTATAAAAGGAACTCTCTCTCCTCATTTGAGAGACACACATCAAGTGATATTAATCTGATCCTAACGAGAAGTATGATCCAACAAAATTGTGTGGGAAGAAAAGTGAATTCTTGGGAGGCCAGCGAATTTGTGGAAGGAAGCGAAATTCTGTCTTTGTTGCTCATATGTGCGAGTTTGACAGAGGAACTGGGGTTTCCTCAGTCTTGTTTTTACAAAGATATCTTTTGAGGTTTGGCTAGCTCATCACTTGGGAGTTTGGTCTTTTGGGTCAAGGTCAAGTTCTTGGAAGTCTTCATTGAAATTTTATAAGAAGAGATTTTTGTGGGGTTTCCTCTCTAGGAGAGGTTTTGGCCCTGGCTAGTAGCCTACATTTGGTGTTCTTGTGTTTGGATTGTGTTCTTGTTGGCATTTGTCTTGATGATGAAAAAAACTAAATAATGATAATGTCCTAATCTAAATCACAAGAAGAAAATGTCAAGGATTAAAGAGAAATAAAATTAAATAAATATCCTGACTGTTTTCCCTAGATCTATCAATAGTTCTTAGGCCAAATTAGGGTGTTGGGTAAGGCACCTAATGTCATGAATTCTCTTACACATGGATATGGTTGTTCTTTGGCGAAATTAGGGTGTTGGGTAAGGCACCTCAATGTCATTAGTCATCATTCTAATAGCTTGTTGAATAAACTTAAATTTCTATGTTGTAGGAAAAATGTGGGTAATCCTCCACCAAAAGATAAAACTATACTCTTCAACAACGTAGCCATTATCATCATTTTCATTCTATTAGTTTGTTGAATAAACATAGAATTGCTATGTTGTAGAAACACAAGTGTGGGTGGAATGCTCCACCAAAAGATAACAATGTAGCCAAAATCATTACCTTTGTAGTCTTCAACAATATGTTCAATACTTGTTTCAATAGACATACCCTAAAACGTTGATTTTTCAAATATCTTTAAACTAATAATTACTTCATATGATTTCTTCTTAAATTAATTCTTTCATGCATTCTTATTCATCTTAAAGGAATTACACAGAGGATATCAATAGTAGAAGAGGCAGCCACACTAGAACACAAACAGTTACCATGGGAAGACCTACTTGTGGAAAAACCTAGCAACCTTTTCTTAGATAAATTCTTTAGTTCAACAAGAGAATCCTAGATCATCTAGTCATTAAGAATGGTTGCTCAAACTTGGTCCACTGGCTCCTAGTCAAGTCATAAGTTTGTCTAACAATATTGATTTGATTTGTTGCCTTTCCTCAGAGGTTCGGGTTTGTACTTGTTAGCACTCTAGGAAACTCTCCTAGGTTGTAGCTTGGAGATGCCTGGTAACATATAAATCTTCAATATCGTTCTCTGAACTATTGGAATGGATTGGGGTTTGGATCAAGTCAGATGACTGTTTCAACTCTGTTTTCACTCAAGACATGCACGAACACCCTCAGCTTGACAAGGCTTTAGACCACTAATGCTCAATAGTTTATAGATTCAATGAATAGATGGAGAATCCTGACTGTACTAGCAGATACATACATAACACATATGAATGGCTAGCTACAGAAAGTAAATGAAGCTTGTAAAACTAATTTATCAACGCAGAGATAAGATGACAGTTATCTGGTATTAGACATAGAAGAAAACATGAATAACCTATTCAAGTGCAAGCTTAGAATAGAGGAGAAGATGGCGATTGAACATGTAACAACAAAAGAAGCTTGTATCACTGGAATGAAGATGAGATGCTGGGAGGAAAAGAGTATCTACAGTTTCCAAAAGTTGAACCCTTAATGCTTCGAACTTTCAGCCATTTATAGGCATTTTTACAATGCTCTTGAACTCTCTGAGGCTCGAAATGTCTTAATCTATCCCCTCTGTCTCCTAACTAATCAATGCCATAACTAGACAAACATGAGCTCAGAAGGCTCTTCTTCTAACAAACATAGTAATCAAATTCCGGTAAATTCGCCGCGCTGTCAGGTGGCTCGCTCGTGCTAGCGATGCTCCATGATCACTTCTGTTGGTTTGGCTGCATCGTGTTGTGGCTTTTTCCCCTTTCGGCCATGCATTCCGTTATTTCAGTTCAACTGTCCGACTATCAAAACACTGACAAAGCCAACAAATTTCCTCCCCGGTGACTAAGGGGAAGTGGGGCGTGGGCATTTGGGCCGTTGGATGGTGTGGATCGACGGTCGGGATGTCGATTAGGTGGCAGAGGATGAACTGAGATGATTGTGAATGAGGGCCGTTGGATTAGGAGGAATGGACAGAGGAGATCAATCGCCAGAGGTTGGAAGTCACGACGGGAGCAGAATAAGTCCGAGCCGTCAGATCTTAGATGAGCATATCGAATGACCATCGGGCGGAGGAGGTGCTCGAGGGATAACGCCTAGGAGTGGTTTGCTTAGGTGGAAATGGTTTATTTCGGGCGGTCATTGGGCGGTAAGCAGTAAAGGTCGGAGCTCGCCGGATTCCATTCATTAGGTGCCATGTAGCAGCGGAGAAGAGAGGGGAAACCGCTTTTATCGGGCGGGTATCCCTCTCGCTTGTTGCCCGAGTGAAATGCATGGTAGTCGTTAGATCTGGCGGAAATGATCTAACGATGGTGATTGGTTGGAGCAGGTGAGCGTAAATCGTTAGTCGGACGAAGTGTGGACTATCAGATCAGTGGGCAGATCGACGACAGGGATTGGAGAATGGAGAGTGCAGCGGAAAGGGGACGAACTGAGAGTGGACCCGCCAATTTTTTGAGCGCGGGTGTATAATTTTGAAGTCCGGCTTATGGCTGCGGACCCGCCAATTTTATGAGCACGGGTGTATAATTTTGAAGTCCGGCTTATGGCCAAAGCGACGCAAGAGGAGATGTGGGCCATCATAACTAAAACAGGTGTCATTTACATTAAAATAGCAGCAACGCACCTCAGGGCTAACATTACCATCTCAAGAATTTTGTCTTGCAGTTTGGCCTCAGAAATTTGGTCCTGCACCTTGCCTCAGATTTTGGTCTTGCGCCCTGGGCTCAGAAATTCAGCCTACATCGTTTCAGAGATTCGGCCTAACTGTGTCACATAATTTCGTCCTTATCTACTTTAGGAACTCATCCTTTATAGAAATTCGTCTCTTAGAAACTTGTCCTTCTTAATTAGGAATATGCCCCAGATTTGTCTTGCCTTCATGCCTCAGATGATTCCAAAATGCTCTTGAACAAAGGAGATTTGAATTGTGCTTGTGGCCTCTTCATTAGGGCCGACTAGACTAGGAGGGTTGACTTGGCTTCTTAGAGCCAAAAATTCAAATATTAAAAATTCAATTTTTCTCTTTTTAAGAATCAATGTGAAGAACATGTCTTGGAATTTTGTCTTTTCACAATAACATCAATGACTAAAATAATAATTATGAAAACTGACCATAGCTACAAAATTCAACACTCCCTCTTAGTTATGGAGGTATTCATAATGCTTATCTAAATGCTCTTGAGTTCACAAATTTCTCTAAGAAAAGCTTATAATAAATCCAATTACCATAATTGGGTCAACAATTATGACACATGATAAAATGAGTTACCACAATTTGATCAACAACTATGACACATGGTAAATCAATAACATCAATTGGTTACGATAATCGGGTCAACAACTGTGACACATGGCAAACCAACAACATCAAGAAGTTATCATAATTCGTGTAGAAAATCAATGAAACTATGATATTATGCTAATATGAACAATCTGAAATATAATTTCTTTTCATATAAACACAAATTTCTCTACTAAACTTTGCAACTGAATAGGAACAGAGATAAATCACAATCACAATACAATAACACATTTTTTTTAAGGAACCCAGCTGGAAAAACTTTCTGCTTGATTATTGATAGAAACTGAGCAGTAGATCTCTTACAAATACAACTTGTTTTAATCTAGAAACAACCTTGTTTTCTTTCCTTGAACTAGGCTTGAAATCTTTGTAAGATTGTTGATCCCTGCCTCCTCAATTTATGCACGCACTCTTGAGCTCTATTTCATTGCACTTGAGCTCCTAAATCCTAGTGCAATAAGCCTCCTATTAAATAGGGATTCTCCCTATTTCTCTGTGACTTTCCAAGAAAATATGCTCTTTATAAAACTTGCACAAGCCTCAACACACAAGCACCAACCTGTGTTCTCTATTGCCATGTCTCACCAACTCGTGCTTCATAAGACAATGAATCAAATTGTGCCTTTGTTCTTCCTTTTAAAGCAATTCAAATGGCTAAGTTTAGTGAGTTTCTAATTAAGGAGTTTTCTTTTGTGATTGATTGAGTTAGCATGAGTTAACTACTCATGCAACCCGTCCTATCTCAAATCAAGGACTTGAGACTCAAACGCACGTTCTTTTCTTCAATTAACTCGCACTAGAACACTGATAACTCGACCATCCACTTTAACACATCAATTAACTGCTTCATAACTCCTCCTAACTTTTAGGAACAAATCTTAAATTATAGGAATTCGTTTTGACTTATAGGAAACTCGAGCTTACCAAGGAGAAACTCGTTGATGTTCCCTTGATTAAGGCACAAATCAAGGAACCCTTTCTCACTATTATTTTCAACAATATGGGTCGGTACCTCAGACCTATGGTATATCCTCACCATAATATTGGTTGATACTTCAGGCACATGGTACATCATTTAGCATCAACTAGTCACCATAATTCGGATTGGTACTTGACACATGGTATCTAGGCTAATCTTGGTTCACCATCATACGGTCAATATTTTTGAGACATGGTGAATCTACAAAGGCCACATTCTAACTGAGTAATTCAAGGCCTAATGCTAAATGAACCTGATGCTCTTGGACCATTCTTATTCATTCGGGTCAACATACTAGACATGGGAAGGATGACTATCCTTTGCTGGACCATTCTCCCAAATTCAAGTCAATATGCTTGACACAGGGAGAATGTTGGTCCATGATGCTATCTCATCAGCACTCCCTCTTGCTGAGAGGCATTCTCAACAGGTCCAAGCTTGTCCCTGAAGTATATATAGACTTCATCTTGGGATAGAGGCTTTGCTAACAATTTGCTATACTATAGAATAATATTGGAGCCACTTTGCTTCTTTCTGCACCATGTCTCAGTGCTGGATCTCATAGTGCTTTGACTTGTCATCATGGTCGTCACTTGCACCTGATCAAGATAGTCATGCAAGTAGCCTTTGAAGCCATATTGCTTTTCAACTTGCCAATTTAGTTGCAATATACATGGCTTTTGGAATATTGAGTGTGAAAAATGTCTGCTTTTTTCTCAGTCATAATGGAGCCTAAACTGAAGCAATATCCTTATGAACTGTTTTTGTCTTCAACACTCTCTGCCCAATCTGAATTTGTAGTTGTACTTCACTATTTGAGACAAATCTCAAATCATAATTAACTTTTTCTTGACGAAATGTACCATGCTGGTACTCCAATCCATGTTGAGCAACATGCCTTGGCTCATAAAACTGATCAATTTCCTTTCATTGGGTTCATCACCACAACTGCTTTCCTGACACCTTGATTGAGTGCTTCCTCTCACACTGAGACATATCTTGCTGTGGTAATTTTGGTCTCTCGCTGCAACATATGTGGCCTCTAGAATATTGAGTGTGATAGATGTTTGCGTTCTGCTCATAGTCATAATGGAGCCTAAACTGAAGCAATATCTTGATGAACTCTTTCTTTCGTCAACACTCTTTGCCCAATCTGAATTTGGAGTTGTAGTTCACTGTGTGAGACAAATCTCAAATCATAACTAACTTTCCTTTGACCAAATGTACCATGCCAATACTCCAAACCATGTTGAGCAACATGCCTTGGCTCATAAAACTGATTAACTTCCTTTTGCTAGGTTCATCACCACAACTACTTCCTTGTCACCCTGATTGGGTGCTTCCTCTCACACTGAGACATATCCTATTGTGATAATTTTGGTTGCTCCCTCTGCCACTGTTGCCTTTCAACTATCTAGCTTGACAATGTCATGGCAATCCATCATCTCAAACTTAGAGGTCTACTCCCTCTGAAGCTAAAACAAGGCTCTCTGACTGCTCCCTCTATTACAAAAGCAATTCTTTTTCCCACAACTGCTCCTTTTGACACATGAGTCCTTCTCAAGGCCTTATATGTATACTTCTTCGTCTTCAATTGAGAAAAACAAGGTCTACATCCACCTAGTACAATTTCAAGGCAATGATAATAGTTTTAACAAAAGTTTATCTTAGAACTAGAGCAAATGTCTTGTCATGATCCTTTCCCTCTTTCTGGTAGAACCTTTTATTCTCAACTTTTGCATGCTAGATCTTGTGGATACCTCTGCAAATCACCATTGACTTCTTTTTGAAGATTCCAAGAGCCTCGTCTTGTAACAAAACCTTAGAAAATGGATTAATGTTGTGCTAGAGATCAGTAGGAAAATATATATGCATCTAAATGCATGTGTAACATTGATATAGAGGAGGAAAATATATATGCATCTAAATACATGTGTAACATTGATATAGAGGAGGAAAATATATATGCATTTAAATGCACATGTAACATTGATATAGAGAAGGGCAACGTAGTAACTAGTCCCTATAAACATTTATTAATAATGCAATGCATTTCATTGGCAATTTTCCAACGGTTGTGGGTTTTTAGGAGTGATTTCGAAAATGATTTTACTATTTGTTAAAAAGGTGTTGAGATTTTAGAGTCGTTGGATTTCTTTATTTGTGTTTTAACTTAATTTTTGAAGAGAAATTATGGATAAGTAATGCAAAATGTTGTTTGGTATATTTTCTATTCTTTTGTGCAACTTACATGCACCACGATAAAGGGGTCCCAAGGGGTATGTGCATGGGGTTCTCTAAATTTTTTTGGGTGGTTTTTATGTCTATTTTTGGTGGTTTTCAATCCACAGTTTTGCTAAAAGCGGTTTTGTGGAAAATGGTGGTTTTGTCCATGGTTTTGTAGTTTCGGTTATAGAATTACAATTGGATTTGCTGTTCAAGTATACTGCGGGAGATATATTGTATTGTAATACACTGTACAAAAAATATAATTAAAAAAATGCTTGATGGTTTCATGTGTTTGGATAAAATCTCTGTGTGAATTTGTGTGTTTACCATTATATCTTTTCTATTTTTACTAAGAATTTGTTTGCGGGTTAAAACCTACAAATGCATCACATGCTAATTCAATACAGTGTAATGTCTTATCAAAAGCAAGAGATTTTGCACACTATTGCTCAAGGAATGTTTTAGATGCACCCTACTTCTTCATATGCGGAAATCCATGTTTATATTGTTGGCTTATCTTTGTTGTCAATCATAATCTTTTTTCCCGAGGAGAAATATCGTAATTTTCATTAATTTCAGAGGATTACATGTTGTAGATGCTTAAAGCATATGTAGAAATGTGGGTAGAGCCACTTACAAAACAATACTCCAAATGAAGTATTCTAGAAAAGCCCTCAGACAGGGCAGCAAACAAATGGGTATGTAAACCCCAACAAATCTGCAGAAACAGTGCCCAAAAAAACCCCAAAAGGCCAATAAAGAGCCCCAGAAATAGACTTGTAGAGGATACCCATACCCATTACAAAATACAACAAATAATAGCAGAGGTGCAGCACCAAGAAAGAAGCATCTGATTCAGCTCAGACCCGACACCGAAGCACCACAAGCAGATAAAAGCTCCTGAGGAGGGAAAACAAGAACAGTAAGCTTTAGATCTGGCGGCCCGGACAAGTAGGAGGCACGAAATGAGGAAGAGAGCAACTAGGGTAGTCACTCCTCCCCCGCCCCCTCAAAACTCTCCTCCTGAAGCAGATAAATCCAGAGGTAAGAACAACTACCCCATACTTCCTCAGCAGCCTGCAGAAACCCTAGCAAACCCAACGATGTTGTAGCGGCACAAAACAATGCAGAGACAGTCACCTCCACACCCTTGTTCCCTCAATGCTCCAAATAATGACAGTGGATAAGTTAGCGAGTGTCCAAAATAGCACCATCTGCCGCAACAAAGGAACGCATCTGGTCCCAACCAGAGCAGAGGCGAGACCGGGGGCAGAGGCGGCTAGGGCAGCCTCCTTGCCCCCGCGTAGTGTAAAACCTAAAGACCAGTAACGAAATTTTTTTTCCCTGCTCTCGCTCCACAGCCCTTTTGATTGTCTTTGTCCTTCTGTCCATCATAATCAATTGGCTTGGTAGCACTATTTCTCCAACACCAAAAACTTCACTACCATGAACAATGTTCGATCGAGGTTTTTGGGCCAATCAACTATAGGCAATCGAGCAAGTTGTTGATTTCATAAATTGTAGCTTGCCTCTAGTGACAATCAATAAAATAATCAAGACGCACTAGGATCTCAGAATGATATCTGTAGGGGCTCTAGTGGCTTTTTTCCAAGGCATGCGAGAACTTCGTTAATGAAGTTACACTTAGGGCCAAAATCCATGCTCAAGAAGACTAGAGATAGACCCCGCATTAGAACGATATGGCTACCACTGTAACTACGAATAATATATTCCATGTTTTGGTAGATATTGTGCGTAGGGATTGGATGAAGGTATTGGTGTATAGCATCTCTATGTATTTTCCCCATTTAGTCATACACAATTGTCCTTTAGTCACACATAATTGTCCTTCAGTCAGACTAGTGGAGTGGAGTTATGCACGCTTGAGTTTTATTTCACTACACTATGAGTGGAGTCATGCTTCAGCGATAAAATAGTTAACTCATTATTGCATGTTAGTTCTCTAGTTAACTAGGACTAGGTGTTAGTTGACTTCAATACAGTTCCACTTACACATGGTGATACTGTAGTTATCTATGTGATTCTACTAGTTTAGTTGACTAGTTAACTATGCCTATGTACTATGACACCCAACCAAGGTGCACCTCCTAATGGAGGCTATATATTAGAGTATTATACTTCATTTTTTGATATAGAGAAAAATTGCATTCTAATCTCTTTTGCAAACTTTAGTTATTAGCTTTTACAATTGTTACTTATGTTTCCACCTAGATTCTTTGCTCTCGTGTAACATAAAATTTCACATGGTATCAAAGCATGCTTGGTGGTGAAGCAATGTACAACCATATTTGCAAGTATTGAAGATTGAAGAAGATGGATTAGTCTCTATAGTCTCAACATCAATTGTTTCTCACGCCATTCAAATAGTATGAATGGAAGCCAAAAATCCTTCTCAAAAGTAAGGGGCTCTTTAGAATCACTATGGGCAATGAAGCTGAGTTGAATGCAACTCTCGAGAAGACAAAATATTTCAAAAGAATGGATGAAGCATATGGGCTTCTCTGCCTATCCAAAAGTAAGGGGCTCTTTAGAATCACTATGGGCAATGGAGCTGAGTCAAATGCAACTCTCGAGAAGACAAAATATTTCAAAAGAATGGATGAAGCATATGGGCTTCTTCGCCTACCCATTTATGTAGATCTACTCTTTCATATAGAGTCCACCACTGGTCCCAATGAAGTTTGGACAACCATTGAGGGTCTCTTCGGCAAGCAAGACATGTTGTGTGGACATGAGTTGGAGAATGAGCTCATGTCTTTGAGCCCGAGTAGTTTTGAAACCCTACAGGACTTCTTCATGAAGTTCAAGTCGCAATTTTGAGAGCTAAAGGCATGTAGTATTGGAAAGAAAGAGGAACAACTTATTCTCTCGATTCTCTCCAAGCTCGAACCATAATACTCTGTTTTTGTTTCTTCATTCAATGCTCCAAGATTAATGATGGGTGCAACTTGGAAAATGCCCCATTAATGGAATCTTTCATTGAGTCTCTCATGTAAGAACAAGGCAAACTTATCAAAATAGGAACCCTCAAAAGTTTTAATGTGCATGCACTTGTTGATTAGGGAATAAACAAGAAAAAGCAGAAGCAGAAAGGAAAGGAGGATGATAATAGAAAAGGACCAAATTCTAGATCCAATGATGGGTCTTCCAACTCCAAAAACGGGAGATAAGAAGGAAAAGAACAAGTGCACTTATTGCAATAGAGGCTTTCATTCCGAATTTGCATGCATGAAGAAATAGATTGACATCATGGCACAAACACTCCAACAACACATTCTTGGAGATTGCATTCTTGATGGTGCCAAAAAGGAGGACATAACATCAGATGATCGAGGTACATCTCATGCACTTGTAGCAATTTTGTCTTCTTTTGATTCTTGGATTATCGATAGTGGGCCATGACACCATGTGGTTGCCTCATGAGATTCATTTTTGACCATGAAAACATTATTTGGTTTCCCATATTGATGGGAGATAATACTCTTGTCCAAGTACACGGAGAAGGAAGAGTAGATGTGGACAATGGCTCCTTTTAGGACATATTACATGTCTTGGAACTATCTATAAACCTAATATTAGTCTACTAGATAATGCATCTTGACATAGGAAACCGGGTGGAATTGACACTTGAGATTGTTTCCATCTTTGAGATGACATACGACTCTACAATTGTTGTAGGTAAAGCAAATCATTCTGCAAGGTTGTATTTTTTTTCAAAACTTGCTTCTAAATCTTCTTCGTTTATGTTACTAACACATGCAAACCAAGAGAGTGCATTGTGGCATGAAAGATTCGGGCATTTGAATTATCGGTACCTCCACCAACTTAGTAGAGAAGGAATAGTTACAACGCTTCCCAACATTCAATTTTCTAACGAGTTTGTCGTGGCTACATTATGGTCAAACATCCAAGGGAAATGTTCGAGAAAGGAAGGGCAACAAGGGCATCATCAATCCTTGAGCTTGTGCACAATGTTATCACTGGACCTTTTCCCCAACCATTTAGGAGTAAGGAAAGGTATGTTTTTAGATTCATGGATGACTGGTCATGCTATACTTGGATCTGTTTTATTAAGTCCAAGTCAAAGGTCTTTGCATGTTTCAAGGACTTTAAAGCACATGTAGAAAAATATGCAGGAAAAGTCATCAAAATATTGCGCACGGATAATTGGGGGAAAGTGAATAAAGACATGGAAAGGCTTTGTTTAGATGCAGGTATTCTGTTACAACACAATGACATACACTTTGCAACAAAATGATGTGGCAGAAAAGAAGAACAAGACACTAAAATAAATGGCCAATTGCATGTTGCATGCAAGGTCATTTCCTTCAAAGTTATATGCTGAAGCAATTAACTGTGCCACTTACATCCAAAACAGAGTACCACACAAATCCGTGAAGGGGGCAACTCCTTATGAGGTTTGGTGTGGTAAGAAACTAGAGGTCACCCACTTTTGTATCTTTGGATCACGAGTATGGAATCAAATTCCATGGGACAAGTGAAAGGCTTTAGAGCCACAAAGCAAGGAGTTCATGTTCGTTGGATATTCAAATTGAGTGAAAAGGTATAGGTTGCTAGATCTTGCCATAAAACAACTCTTTATTGACAGGAGTGTAAAGTTTGAAGAGGATCCTCTACATTCAACCCCAGAGGAAACTGCTGCACAACCTATGCCACTTCCAAATGTCGGTCTTTAAGATGATGATTCTTCATGCCCTTCAGATTAGAATTTCAAACCTAATGAGTAGATCATGGAAGATTCATATTGAGTCAAAGGGTACAGATTGCTAGCTCTGGCCACATAACAACTCTTTATTGAAAGGAGTGTAAAGTTTGAAAAAGATCCTCTACTTTTAACTCCAGAGGAACCTGCTGCACAAGCTCTGCCACTTTTAGATGTTGGTCTTTGAGATGATGTGTTAGAAAATTAGAAATGCAGAAAGATTTTCTTATGTTGACAATCACTTGTGATATTTTTGTATTCTTATTAACTTTATTTATGTTCTTTTATCTTCTTCTCATCAAACAATCATCAAAATAAAACATGAAGATCTAGGACACCAGATATAGGCACTCCGCGAGGGCTAAAACCCCTATGAAGGGGAAAACCCAGTCAAGCTCTTCCTCTAGTAGATTCAAATTTCAAATCAAGATGAGACAATCCAAGACCCTTTTGACCTAGACAAAGACCTCCTCCAATCACCAAGTCAACCCTTCTTGTAGACAAACTTTGCCAAATCTTCCTAGTGTCAGCTCCTCAAATACAACTTCAAATCATAATTTCGGCCTCCCAACTTCAGAATTACAGACTTGCAACTACTTCAGAATTTCAGCTCCCTGCTACTTGTCCATATACCCTAGAAGATTTCACACGTGTGAGAGAGAGATGCCCAAAACTTCGATTTTGTCTTTCCTAGCTTCTTCCTTCTCCTACACTTTGCTCTTCTTTTTCTACCTCTTTCACTTGTAGGTTGAACTTGTTGAGTGTGTGCTTCGAATGAGTTGAGCTGCCTCTATATATATTGGTTCCACATGGTCGAATTCCCTTTAATTGGGTCAACTTCTCAAGGATAGGGTCGACTTGGTGAGGAGGGACAAAATTGCTATTTTGACTCGAAAATAAATTTCTTTTTCATGATACAAAAGTCCAAGAAGGGTCTATTACGAAATGACATGGACAAAGAATCTTGATATAAACCCTAGAAGCCTACAATGGAGGCTTTGACCTAGAAATAAAATAATAAGAACATGAAACCCATGCTTAATAAATAATTTTTTTCTTTCTTTCTTTTGACAAATACATTACATCATGACTCAAACATAATTATGAAGACCAACACTAGTTACATTCTTCAACATGATGATTCTTCGTGCACTTCATATAAGAATTTCAAACCTAATGGGTAGATCATAAAATATTCAAATTCACCACCTATTTTGCCACAAAAGTGGCGCCTCATGAATGATCCTGCCATGAGATCTCAAGTGGAAGAAGCTCCACATGCACTTACAACTACATAACCATGCATGCCCATGCATTGCTACGTGGTATTAGCTTTTGATCTTATGAAGAGGCTGAAGGCAATCCCAATTGGGAAAAAACGATGAATGAGGAATACAATTCACTCATTTCAAACAACACATGGGCTTCGATTCCACGACCAGCAGGTTGAAAGCTTGTTCGTTGTAATTTGATCTACAAAACCAAAATACCACCAAATGGAATGATCAACAAGTATAAAGCCAGTATGGTGTTCAAAGGTGTACCAAGGCAATCCCAATTGGGAAATAACAATGAATGAGGAATACAATTCACTCATTTCAAACAACACATGGGCTTTGGTTCCACTTCCAACAGGTTGAAAGCTTGTTCGTTGTAATTGGATCTACAAAACCAAAAGACCAACAAATGGAATGATCAACAAGTATAAAGCCAGGATGGTGTCCAAAGGTTTTTCATAGGTACACAGGATTGATTATGATGAGACATTTGTACCGATGGCAAAAATGGACTCCATTAGGATGGCTCTTGCAATTGTATCAACAAAGAAGTGGGAGGTTCACCACATGGATTTGAAGAATGCATTTCTTCATGGTGATCTTAATGAAGAGATCTATATGGAGCAATCGAAAGGATATGTTTAGTCTTTGTATGGCCTCAAATAGGCACCTCGTGCATGGTACACGAAGATGGACTCTACCTTCTTTCCTAGGGTTTCCATCGTTGTAAGTCTAACCCAAATATTTATATGTTGAGGCAATTTGATTCATTATTGTTGATAGTATTGTATGTAGATGGCTTACTTATCACATGTAGTTTACCCTCAACAATTGTTGCTGTCAAGTCTGCTCTACATGTTAGGTTTTCCATGGGGGATTCTCAACCACTTTCTTGGTCTTGAGATTAATCAGTCTAATTCAAGAATCACATTGGCTCAGTCAACATATACATGTGATCAACTTGCTAGATTCAAGATGACTGACTACAAGCTAGTAACCACACCTTTGTTATCTAAAATTAAGCTAGAAGATGGAAGTACAACATCGTTGGTAAATTGTACACTTTACAGGTAGTTGGTGGGTAGTCTCTTGTACCTCACTCACTCACGGCTATACATCTTCTATGTTGTTGGAGTAGTATCCTCCTGCATGAGCTCCATTAGAAAGCAACCAAGAAAATTCTTCAGTATGCTAAGGGGAACATAGATTATGGTATCCAATACGTAGCATGATGCTCATTAAATATCACTAGGAACACAGATTCAGATTGGTTAGGTGATGGCACAGATCGCAAGTCCACTTCAGGCTATGTTTTTAGCCTTGGATTAGGGCCTATTTGTATAGTGATGCAGTGAATGCAACCACACAAGCTATCTGGTTGCAACACTTTACACACACAGTTTGGTATATAGTACCATCGCTCGACAATACTCTAGTGTGATAACTGGATTACTTCAAAGTTTTGTAGAGATCTAGTCTCGTGGCAACATACCAAACACATCAAAGTTTGCATGCACTTCATTCGAGGCATGATCCATGATGGTATCATTGATTTGCAATATTGTTCCACTGACGAACAAATTGCAGATATCTTTACCAAACCCTTCACAGAATAATGATTTTCAACATCATGAGATCTTCTTGGTGTGAAGGCAACAATAACTGCCTAACAGTTGTCTTAGTAGCATATAAGGGGGTGGGGGGTTGTTCCCACTGGGTTTTCGCTCTTTTCTCTTATATGGGTACTTAACATGTCTACATATTGCTTGGATCCACTTTATCTAATTTTTCATCTTACTTGAACTTTGGGGGGTATTGGTGTATAACATCTCTATGTATTTTCCCTATTTAGTTACACTTAGTTGTACTGCAGGTAGAATAATGGAGTGGAGTCATGCATGCATGAGTTTTACTTCTTTATATTATGAGTGGATGTTGGAATTTCTAAGTCTAACTGTTAGAAACCCTTCATGTACTTTTCTGATTTATTTCTGCCTACTTGTTCTGATTAATTAACAAGTTATTTACCATGTAAATACTAAAAATAAATACAAGTACATGCTCAACACATTACAGATCATCAACTGAAAGAAATAAAACAAGCACACAAGTGACACCGTTGTTTTTGGACCAATGTCCCCGGAAAAACCCAATGCAGGAAAACCAGTGTAGCTATTTGAGGGTTTTATTATTATGCAATTTTTGAATGCAATCTGGGTGCCAAAACCAACTCACCCAACTGAGAATAATCTTGGTAGTAGTACCTCTCTACTCGGAAGCTGATATTTCGCCTGAAACCCTGGATAAACACTTCGACAGCTCCCAGCTCTAATTTGCCCCTTGAAAACCCCAACGTTTGCCTCTAGGGACTGTGTCAGCCCTTCCTGGCCCAACGTAGCCCAATAACCCCGCGTCAACCTCTGGAGGCACTGCGTCAACCTCTAGAGCTGTTGTGTCACACACGTTGGCTCTCTAAGGCACTCCGTAGCTCTTGGCTGCCTCTGCGTGGGCCTTGGCTTTGCATCCCTCTCTCCCGGCGTTTGCGTTGATTCTCTCGGTACCCTCTCTGCCTCTCTGCTTCTGTCTTCACTGCCCCTCAGCTGCAACTCTGATCACTCTTTCGACTTCCTCAGCAAACCCTGCCTCAGAAAATCGAAATCTTGATCAACTCGGTGTGTTCTCCAAGTGACTCTCAAGCCTCTTTTTATACTTTTCTAGTTGACAATTCAACGGCCCAGATTAAGTCCCTAATCAACGGCTAAGATTAACTCTAGCTTGATCCGTGACTTTTGGACCCTTCTAACACAGTTTTATATTAATTCACATTAATATTTTATTTTACCTAAGTTTAGACCTAGGGACTCCATTAAAAATATTAATTATTCTAATATCTCTCAAACTTTTTAGAATCTGCCCAAACCATTTATGGGTATTGGAGATCTCATGTGCTTTAGCCTCTCCATCAATTTTCGTGGCTAGAGCACATCCGATGCTACCACAAATCAACTATGGAGTCATGCATGAGCTATGAAATAGTTAGCTGATGATTGCACGTTGATTCCCTAGTTAAGTAGTGCTAGGTATCAGTTGACTCAAGTACAATTCCACTTATGCACGTTGATTCTATAGTTATCTCTGAGATTCTACTAGTTCAGTTGACTAGTTAACTAGCCCTATACTTAAGAGATGTTATCTATGCACTATGACACCCAACCAAGACACATGTCTTCATGGAGGCTATATATCGTTGTATTAGACACGTCTTCATGGAGGCTATATATCATTGTATTATACTTCATTTTTTGATATAGAGATAGATACAAAGAGAAATTATATTCTAATCTTTTTGCAATCTTTAGTTATTAGCCTGCAATCTTACTATTTTTCCCCTAGATTCTCTGCAGGTATAACACTAGATTCTCTGCATGTGTAACACAAAATTTCGTTATTAATTTTGGAACCCCTAGATCTGCCTTCACGGTTGGACTCAGTGGTACTAACTGTAGTAGTGGTGGTAATGTTTACGTTATTATCATTGATCCCTTGTAAAGGTGATTTTCCTTGATAGGACATCCCTTGAAAGGAGAGCATCTTGGTCTTTGATGTCGATAAATTCTATCCCTTTTCAGAGCACAACACGAGTTAGAGCTTCAAAATGACAAGTTTGCAGCAGAAGTGGACATCTCGGTCCATGAAGTAATATTTGAATGTATTGTATGTAAAACATGTTCAGATTTCGGTATCTATGATTAAAATCTTCAAAATATTCATGGTACGTTCATATGGAAACTATTTTATTCCCATTGATGCTATATTCTGTTGGCCTGTTTTTCATTCCCGAAATTGGTTTTACTGAATAATGGATTTTCCAGTTTTTGAGCCTTCATTTTCTACGACAAAGACTAATGGTTTTCTTTTGTATCAGTTCAAGTGTTCCTATTAACCCTCAATTGTGAGATTTCAATCCATTTATGAATTAGGACAGACATTCATTATCATAAATTGACTTTTTGATAACTAGGCTTTCTCTTTGATAATCATATTCGCTGGACATGTTCAGTTTGTTTGCTGAATTTTATACAGTGATTTGTTGTTTTGCGCTGAAATTCTGCAGTGTTAATTTGATACTTCTCTTGGCATTTTCGGTTTGTTCAGTGATTTTTTGTAGAGTGTTTGTTGTTTTGGGCGGCAGTTCTCTGTCACGGTAGTATAGAGATCGATCACATTTTCTTGTTTAAGGGGGTTGTTAATGGATTTGGATTTTGTCACATTTTCTGCACTTTTTTTTTTCATTTTCGGCCTTTCTTTTTAAGTAGGTGGAGCTAACAGAAGTAATTTAGCATTTTGACGAGTATCATATATTCAAAATTAAAGTTATATTTACCTTGAACAATAGTTGGACGGTTCCTTTGGAAAAGTTACTTTTTTCGGACTTTGCTTGCAAGTTCATTTAATAAGGGGGCTAGAATCTAGATAGACATGTTAGATGCTGGAGTTCCAACGTTACCTTGTGTTCGTGTTTTGGTTTTCCAGTAAGGAATTTTGTAGTTAGATATGCACGATGAGCAAAAGTTGTGCAATTTGAGTGTTCAGTCCATGGAGGTGCATTTTCATGGTCTTTAACCAGTGTATTTGGGGAAGGAGGTTCTCTGAGCCCATTAACATGTGTTCTCAAAGGCATCGTTAAGGATGGATGGTATGGAAACACTACTGCTTTCTACTATGCTATTTAGATAGTGGTGATGAACTAACATTCCCCGGCGCAAGAGCCACATCGTGGTTAATGCCATTTAAATGTTATAAGTTGTGGTTCTACTGACTTTGCCACGGGAGTTGTGCAATTTGAGTGTTCAGTCCATGGAGTTGCATTCATGGTCTTTAACCAGTGTATTTAGGGAAGGAGGTTCTCTGAGCTCATTAACACATTCTCAAAGGCATTGTTAAGGAGTGATGGTATGGAAACACTACTGCTCTTTACTATGCTATGTAGTAGTGGTGATGAACTAACATTCTGCAGTGCACGAGCCACATCGTGGTTAATGCCATTTAAATGTTTTAAATGTTATAATTTGTGGCTCTACTATGGCTATACTAATTTTCCGCGAGAAATTTTGAGGATGGATACTAAGTTTCTGCAAAAATTTTAGAGGATGGAAATTTGTTTTAAAGTTTAGAAATCTTAGCTAATTTTACTAGTCACTAATATGCAAACTATAAAATATTTGGGAATAATTTTGTAAAATTATTCAAATTTCTAATAATTTTATAGTGTTAATAAAATATTGGCAATTTTTAAGATAAAATAATTGCATAGTATAAAATTTAAGTGAATCAGTTTTGAAAAAGATGGAAATTAGTAAATCATTTCTTATATATATATATATATATAATATAATAATAAAAAAAAAGACCATGAAAAATTAGTGCATTAGTGAATATTAAACCCATAAAATTTTCCTTGCAACATTCCCATATTAATTCCCACATTTAATATTACTTAGCACTTGAACTGTAAGGGGATCCCAAAAGAAAAACTCCATGATAATTTTATAAATAGAAACACCATCCTTTTATGCCCAGTGAACTCCTTTACTATCTATCCCTTGAAATAATAGGAAAAAAAGGGAAAGAATCTGGAGGCGAAACACTAAAATAGCACTAGAAATCTGGAGGACAAGAAATAAAAGAGAAAAAATCTGGAAGAGGAAGCACTAGAATAGCAACCTCTAAAATAAAAGAGAAGAAATCTGGAAGAGTAAGCGCTAGAATAGCAACCTCTTGAAATAAAAGAGAAGAAATCTGGAAGAGTAAGCGCTAGAATAGCAACCTCTTGAAATAAAAGAGAAGAAATCTGGAAGAGTAAGCAGTAGAATATCAACCTCTTGAAATAAAAGATTGGAAAGCAAAGAAACCTGAAAGAGGCAGCATTGGTATAGGAATTGTCGATCACTTTAAGGTCTAGTAGCAATTATTCAGGCTTATAATGATGCACGGAAATAAAATACAATAACTAAGATTTTTTCTCATAACTTACAGTTATAATTACAAAAGTTAAAAGCGAGAATGTCAGGATTTCTGGTGTCCATGAATTATCCCCTTATTCACAGCATGACTGGAGTAACATCTGCACAACAACAGAGAGAGATTGTGCCACATAAGTATAGGGTATAATTTTTCGCAAGGAATCACTTGTAGACTGTAGAGTTCCATGCTTTCTATGTCCTCACGATATGCACTGAGACCTGCCATACTATATGAAAACCCTTTCTAACAAAGGAAATGACTGTACTGCTACGCATAATAGTTGCTTTCATCCTTGACGCTCTTGCTCCTATTACCTCTCTCCTGTAATTAGAAACATTGAAATATGCTAAAATATAATTCGAAATCTAGGAAATTTTTACGAGTAAAATGATAAAAATGGTGCTCTTATAGGTTGTCTTCATGGTCCATGTTCTAGCACTATTATCCATTTAATCTTGCAAGTTGACATGGTTGCTTGAGTTTTGAGCTTCCTTTGTGTGTTCAAATCGACATACATCAACATTAATTGCATTTAGTGTTTTTGGAGGGTTACTTCCTGGTAAAACCTAAAGCGTATCTGGTTCTATCTAAACAAATTATCTGTTTTTAGCCATCTTACAGGGGTTTGTTGTTTATATGTTGAAACTGATTAAATGGCTGACCTAAACCTCCCAGTATGCTTGAAACATTTCTCTTTATATTTGAACTTAATTCTACCAAAAATAGAAAATCTGCAAGAAGATGGTAGAAATGGAAATAATTATATTGTCATTTTTCTTAGTCAAGGGAGATGGTAGAAATGGAAAGAATTATATTGTCATTTTTCTTGGCCTAGAGATTATGGGAAAAGTTAACCCATCTGATTTTTTAGATATGTTTCATTTTGAGAATGATATATGATCCTAATACCAACTAACTTTACAGTTAATACGGACAACCCTACATTTTTCTTAAAGGAAAAAATCTTTTCATATTCTTCTTTTGAATATATCCTACATTTTTTTCGAAGAAAAAAATCTTTGCGAATATATACATTTAAGCAGCAACAAAATATTATCAATCTAACTATATCCCTCTCCTTCGTTACCTCATAAAAAATACACAACTGAAAAACCATGGACTTCTTATCAACATGAACTATGACATATCAGACTCTGGTTTCTATGTACTCTATCTCCTCTCCGTCACTGAATTCGTAAAGGCAAAACATACCTGCTCGGCAGCAAGAGAGCTTCTTTGGACAGAGCATCAGTTTTTGCATTATGTTCACGAAGAATATGGCAGTATGAAATCCATTCAAAGGACCAAGAAACCTGATAAATGTCTCGTAAGATGGTCTCAACTGATGTTGCTGACTGACCTTAGCTCCACGATTGGTCCAATCAATTGACAATTACCAATTTAGAATCTCCTATAACTGCAATCTTTTTTACCTGTGTCTCTTTCTTCTGAGCTAGTTCCAGAAGAAACCAGAGAGCAATGAATTTGGCCTTATTGTACAGACAGCTCCACATTTGCTTGTTTCAAGAGTTAATTTGAAGTATGTAAATTGTGTATTCTCCTTCACTTGTGTTCCTTACAGTCGGCAAGGAATCTGATAGGAATTATTTGAAATTTTACACGAGTGGCTCTGGCTCTTTTCTGAGCCAGCTCCAGAAGAAACCAATGAGCAATGAATTCGGCCTTATTGTAGAGACAACTCCACATTTGCTTGTTGCAACAGTTAATTAAAAGCATGTAAATTATCTATTCTCCGTCGCTGGATATTTGTGTTCCTTACAATCGACGACGAATCTAATTGGATTTCCTTTAGTGGCTTTGCCCTTGACTTAAGATTGCACATTCAGAGAATGTACAAGGAGCCACAGAATGTAGCTTCTAAGTTAACTCTCTGAAGCTTCTGATCTTTGGTGTGCTTCTAACATCGTAGACACTCGTCAATTTGGGACATTTTAATGTTTTTTCTCATTAATAAAAAATCCGGTTGTTGTGTGTTTTTGATGTTGTCGATTTTATGTCATTGATTTTGCAGAATTCAATCCACTTTCAACTTTCTGTAAGAAAACCAAAGATGAGACAGAAGATGGGACACGGAAAATACTAAAGATGGGACCGAAAGAGAACACTACGAGGAGATCTTTGTCAGCTATATAATATTTTAGAATATTAGTAAATGTAACCGATGGTACTTGTATCGAGTTTTGCATAAATAAAAACGAACAAGTTATTTCTTATATGAATTTAACTATTATGTATATTCTATGAATGTATTGTCTAATTCTCCTCCGTGAAATAAAAGGTCCTATGGTGTATTAAGCATTATAACGCAGAGACTTGTCAAATTAAGGGGAAGTTCAATTTTGTTCCAACTTTGTTCTAACCTTTGCTCATTGGAATCATCACAACCACTATGATACGAAATTATGATTATTTGCTAATTTAATTCAAAAAAATTTATTATATTTGTTATTTGCACTTTCAATTATGTTGTTGGCATAATCTTTTAAAATCTTTAACTTTTTTCATGGTTTTTCTTTTTTAATAGCAATCAACTGCATGCTTAAGCATTAAATGTTGATTATGAGTGGCCAATTTCAACACTCACTGAATTATATGATGATTAATTACCATTTGCAATTGGATATGATTGATTATATGGTCACTCATTTGCAATTGGGTTTTCCACACTTGTTACGTTCACTGAATTAGTCCAATCATTTGCAATAACACTCACTTGTTACGTTCACTGAATTAGTTCAATCATCTGCGATTGAATATTATTGATTTTCAACACTGAAATATTTGGTCAAAATCATTTGCAATAACACTCACTGAATGATATGGTCATCATTGGCATGTCTGGTGTCATTAGATGATTTATTTTTGGGATTCAAAATGGATTGGGCAAATGTAAATTGGATCCACTTTCAATCCCCATTGCTTACCGTAACGGTATTTACCCAACCATTTGATTGAAGTCTCCCTGTCACGGTAGGCTTACCTCGGCCAACGCTCAATGAACTTCCTTAGAGAAGAGACAGAGAGAGCATTTACGAGTTCAGAAATGGGCAAGATGACTCTGCAGTGTATTCAGTAGTTGAAGCAACACCAATGGCAGTAGTTTACTGTCCCCATTGCTTACAAATTGGATGAGCACAATCAGAGAGCTGATTGGTCACTTTAGATCGGTGACATTTTGATCTAGGTGGATGTTGGTGGCCACCCACCTATCCCATTTGGACCCCCACAACTCTCTTTCAGTTTTTCAGTTTCCGTAATTGTAGCACAATTTACTATTTTAAGCAGTTTTTTTGGGTCTTGAACTTCCGGAGCCGTTTTGAGGCCCTAAACGACGTTTTTTGGAAAATCTGGGGGCAACATGGGTCCATGGACCGATGTTGCCATTTCCAAAGTGGTAGTTCTCGGATAGATCTTTCTAACGAGCTATCATACGCGTCAAACGGAGATCGCATGCCAAAGTTACGACCCCGGGAAATTGATGTACCAATTTACCCAAACGGGGCCCACAATTTGGCGTTTCATCTTCTAGGGGTAGGTTTTGAATGTGAAGGGTTTTCCATTGTTTCTCAACAATAAATAGGCCTTCGAGCCTCATTGTAACTTAGTTCGGAACAGTTCAGAGGCATGTAGCCGCACATCTCTTCTCAGAGATAAGCTACATCGCCCTAGCTGGTTTATTTCTATTTCTGGTTGTAAGCATATTTCAGTATTTTCCATTAATGAAATGAAGTATTATTTCCGCTGCATCTTTGTGTATATGGTTATCTTTGTAATTTGTTGTGTTCCTGTTTAAAATCAGGATCAGTGGTATCAGAGCGGTGTGCTTTTTCTCTGTTTTTCTTTGCATGTCCCCAACAAGGTCGGGATATAAGGAGTTAGGTCTTGAACTGGTTGAACCTTTGCAAGACCAGCCTCGCAAATCCCGACGACCTCCCATGGCGGACGAGAAGAAAGACGAGGGGGCAGGGGATCCCATGAAAATCTTGCTCGAAGAAGCGCTCGAGCGACAATGGAATGCGATGATGGACAACTTTGCGCAGATCCTTCAGCGACTACCCAGAAGCGGCGCATCGGCTTCCAGCAGCTTCTCTGGAAACGACACACCCTTTAAGGTACAAGTTAATTTTGAAATCCCCATATTTGAGGGTCAGATAGACGTCGATGCCGTAGATAAATGGTTAAATCTGCTAGAGGGTTATTTTTCTGTTCATGAATTTTCGAGTCGGGAAAAGATTGTTTTTGCTTTTCTCAAAGCAGCCCCCCACGTCAAGGATTGGTGGGAAACCTACTGCGAGCAGAAGGATGAAAGCACAGGCTCCCTATTTTCAGTTGCACCCACTTGGGATTCATTCCGACCATCAAGGAGCAGTACTACCCTGTCAAAAGCTATGAGGACAAATACATCAAATGGACCACACTGCGGCAAGGACGAGACCAAGATGTGCCGGAGATCACAAACATTTTTCATACCCTTCGCACACAGTTGGGTATCAAAGATTCTGAGCTGCATCTGGTACTCAAATATCGTGGTTGCCTACACAGATACATCCAGGAAGAGATGGAGTTCTTGAACATCTCCTTGCTCGGCACGGCATACAGATACGCTGTCAAAATCGAACAAAAGTTCAAACAGAAGAAGCGAGAATTTGGATCTGCAAATCCGAAGCCCAAAGGACAAAGCCAAGGCGGGGTGACCCAAGACAACCCGTCGAAGCTGCAAGAAGAGAACAACACCACGAGGCCGAAGAAGGACACGGGAAAGTGGTGTGAGTTCCACAAGAGTCCCACTCATAACACAAGTGAGTGTCGGACCAAGCAGTCATTGGTGGCTGAATTGAAGGCTTCCGAATCAGATACATGTTCCGACCCTGAGCCAGAACCCGACAAGGGGAATGGCAAACGAAAGCAGATCATTGATGCGGATCCCAGCGCCACTGTTGCCACTGCCAAGATCCAGAAGAATGAACCTGAAGAGCCAGAGGAGGGGGAGCGTCTTTTCCACTCACAGATGTGGGTGAAGGGTTCGCCACTGCAATTCATTGTCGACAGCGGCAGCCAAAAGAACCTTATTTCAGCAGAGGTCGTGAAGTGGTTGGGCCTACCGACTGCACCACACCCACAGCCGTACAATATCGGGTGGCTTCATGAAGGACGAGATCTCAAAGTTCGCTAGCAGTGTCGCCTTCCCTACAGCATCAAACCATTCACCGACGAGGTATTGTGTGATGTTACACCTCTGGATGTTTGTGATGTATTATTAGGCCAACCATACTTGTGGAGGCGACATGCTGTGTATGAGTCAAGGCCTTGTGATGTCATTATTTCTTTGAGTAATTCATTATACAGAATACCAGAGATAGCCCCACCTACTGCCACATCTTTGATCACTGCTAAGAAAGGCAGAAAGCTCATATCACAGACCAGGAAATTCATTTGTATGGTTCACTCCCAAAGTAAGGGGAAGATCGTTACTACATCCATGACCCCCACAAAGGGTTCCTCCACGCAGCAGCAGCAGCAGAGGGATACAGTCATGACAGAATACAGGAACAACTTCTCCTCACCCATAGGGGTACCACACAAGTTTCAGGTGCGTGACAAAGTCTGGTTGCATCGACAGAAAGAACGCGTTACCAGAACCCATCAGAAGCTCAGACCACTCCAACAAGGTCCTTACACCAATACTAAGGCTATTGGCAACAATGCTTTGAAGCAAAACATTTCTCCCATTCCTTTCGCTGCACTGAGTGTCATGTGGAACCACATCGACCATGCTTTACCACCATCTGGTCACATCAGAGATTGCAGAACAAGCGCACTAGGACCCAGCTCAGCAAAAAGCTTCCCTCATCTCAGGGAGGAACTCAATGCAATGGGGACATGTGCTCCTAAGGGGGGAGGAATGATCCAGTGATGTTTGGTGGCCACCACCTATCCCATTTGGACCCCAACAAACTGTCTCTTTCAGTTTTCCAGTTTCGTAATGTAGCACAATTAACTATTTTAGCAGTTTTCGGGTCCTGTAACTTCCGGACCGTTTTTGAGGCCCAAACGACGATTTTTGGAAAATCTGGGGGGGCAACATGGGTCCATTGGCAATGTTGCCTCCAAAGTGGTAGTTCTCCGGATGAATCTTCCTAAAGCTATCATACGCGCATATACGGAGAAAATCGATCCAATAGTTTACGACCCTGGGAAATTGATGTACCAATTTACCCAAAACGGGGCCCACAATTTGGCGTTTCATCTTCTAAGGTTAGGGTTTGGAATGTGAAGGGTTTTCTATTGTTTCTCAACAATAAATAGGCCTTCGAGCCTCATTGTAACATAGTTGGGAACAGTTCAGAGGCATGTAGCCGCCACATCTCTTCTCAGAGATAAGCTACCATTGCCCTAGCTGGTTTATTCCCATTTCTGGTTGTAAGCATATTTCGGTATTTTCCATTAATGAAATGAAGCATTATTTCCGCTGCGTTTTTATGTATATGGTTATCTCTGTATTTTATTGCGTTCCTATTTAAATCTGGATCACATTTACACATACATACAGAGAATTGAACAATACCGCTGTTTCACTCTCAAAGATGGGATAGAAATATTCTTTGGGAGATTAACTTTGAAGCAATACAGCAATGGTGCATTTCAAATGGCCAGAAAAATCCAGTTGACCTGATGATTCCTCTACTTTTGCAACTGATCTACAGACATATGTTTTTCATGTAATTAATTGTTTCTAACATTCTGTTACTGTAAATAAATCCAGTTTACCTGATGATTCCTTTACTTTTGCAACTGATCTACAGGCATATATTTCTCGTGTAATTAATTGCTTCTAATATTCTGTTACTGTAAATTTTGTCCGTGGACATATATTCTGGAAATCGGTTTAATATGTTATATGGCTTAGATGCTATATATATCTGAAACCATGTTACATGGCTTAGATGCTATATATATATATATATATATCTGAAAATGAACTATCAACTATATTCCCTGATGTAAACAGCTTTTTTTATAAAGCAAAGTCTCTTTGAGTTTTTCTTTCCTGAAAGAAAAAAAAATATGGTCATCATTTGCAATTGATTTTCAACTCTTAATTGAACTGTGGTCAATTACATAGTTCAGACATTTGCATTTAAATGCTATTCAATGTTTCAACTCTTAATTGAACTGTGGTCAATTACATGGTTCAGACATTTGCATTTAAATGCTATTCAATGTGCATGTTAATTCCAAACATCTGCATTTAAATGCCATTAACTGAGCTTGATTATACAAGAGATTTCAACATCTGCAATTGAATATATTGATTGTGCCAGAGTTTGGACATTATTTTTAACGGTGTAAATTATATATGAGGTCATCTTGCTACGTTTTGATTAATTGTTTTTATAAAAAAACTAAATTTATTAAATATGCTTTTAAAGGCACATCTTTGATCTCCATCATTATCCATAATCATTATTTTAAGTTGATTATTTAAAAGAATATTAATCATTATTGTAATTTGATTATTTATTTATTTTTTAATTTTAATTTTTATTGATCAATGATTTTAAGACAAAAATATTAGAAACAAAAATGTTAGAATGAAATTTGGTCGCCTGATCGTTTAAAAAACATATTAATTATTTGATTATTTATTTTTGAAAAAATATTAGAAACAAAAATGTTAGAATTGAAATTTGGTCACCTAAAAAATATTAATCATTATTGTAATTGATTATTTATTTTTTAATTTTAACTTTTACTCATTTTTATTTGTGTTTTAATTTTAATTTTTATTTTTCAGAATGATTTTAAAACAACAATATTAGAATTGAAATTTGGTACCCAAAAAATATTAATTAATTAATTAATTTTAACTTTTATTTATCAAAATGATTTTAAAACAAAAATTATTAAAATTGAAATTTGGTTACTTGATCACCCTTCATATAGCTCCTACATTTAAATAATTTTTAATAAATAAAACTCAAAACTATTAGAATGGTATAACTATCTAGATGATTTTAAAACAAAAACTATTAGACCTTTTTTAATAAATAAAATTCATAGATTTCTAATAAATAAAATTTAAAATATTAGAATGATTTAACTTTTATGTATCTCGATGATTTTAAAGCAAAACTATTTGAATTGAAGTTTAGACACCTGACCAACCCTTCATATAACTTGTGCATTGGCATGATTTTTATATTAAAATAAATAATTTAATAAATTCAAAATCGTTAAAATTGAAACTTGATCCTATCTGCTTGATATTTTGAGAAAGTTTCTGTATTTTAATGCTAAAATAAAAAGATAAAAATTAAAATGTTAACAATAAAATTTAGCCGCCTAGTCAAACCTTCACCATAATATCTGTTACATTGAAAATTTCGAAGGTTTTTTTTGTTTTTGTTTTTTATTATTATTCTTTTTTCTTTAAATTCTAGGTATTTTCATTAAAAAATTAAGCAAGGTGTTTTTTTTGTTTTTTGTTTTATTATTATTATTTCTTTAAATTCTAGGTATTTTCATTAAAAGATTAACAAAATCATATTGAGCACATGCATTTTCATTGAAAATTGTGATGTTTTTATTTTTATTTTTTTAAAATCCAGGTATTTTCATTAAAAGGATTAACAAAATTACATATGTACTTTTTAAGACGCTGGTACATTACCAAGATTAACTCAAACTGAAAATGATAGTGTAGATGCCCAACAATACATAGGGGCATTATTAAATTGTAAACTGTCTAGCAAAAACACTGCAATAACTACAAGGGAACCATCCAAAACAAGTAAACCATATAAAAATTGAGAAACATATAAAGGGAGTCATCCAAAACAAGTAAACCATATAAAAATTGAGAAACATATAAAGGGAGTCATCCAAAACAAGTAAACCATATAAAAATTGAGAAACATATAGAGTGCCTGTGCTAGAAATGACCTTCAAGTGAAAAGTTATTTGCAAAAAAGAAACACATTGTTGAGAAGATTAGTGTCACGGCTGAACGAAACAGTCATCCAAACGACCAAAATCTGTGAATATCAACATCAAACAAACAAAATAAAAAGGTGAACTGCATCATGGGGCTAGGTTGAGCCCTTGAAAAACTTGTAACCTGTCCTCATATGGTCTGTGATAGTACTCATAGTGATCGAGACCAGTGTGTTCCATCTTGTGTCAGAGACCCTTGTTCAGGAGAAGGCCTTAGAAAGTTGGTCGACTTCCCCATTTCTTTCTCTGTAAATGTGCCTACAAGAAAAGTGAACAAAATCAAGACATAGCCTTTTGATATCCATCACAATGTTATCCAAATAAATGTTCCTGCAATGTTGCACACCATTCACCCAATCAACCACCAACATGGAGTCCCTTATAATTTGCAAACTATCAACACCCTTTCTCCCCAGCGGAAGCATTTCCCCAGCGAAAGCAATTAAGGCCCTGCAAGCCAATATTTCAGCCCAATTATTTGTGCCACTGTTGAGGCCAATTTTTACATGAAAATGATGTTGAACAAACACACAGAGAATAAATACTCCACGGCCAGGAGCCCATTGTTTTGAACGGCCCCATCAAAATAACCCTAGGGTATTGCACTATCAAAAATTTCCTCTCTGATATGTCTAATAGGAGTTGTGCTTTTGATCTGTGGATAATGACATAATATGCTAGTGCTTTCCAACACTATCTTTTGGGGGTAAGAAGCAAGATCTTTGAAGATCGGCTTATTGCGAGCAATCCAAACCCCCTAGTAGATAATGAGAGGGAGAGCATGGATTGATTTGTTTGAATGACCCTGTTCCCAAGAATACCAGGAGGCCCCAAAGCTATCCCTGCTCCATCTGCAAGGCATTTGAAGGATAACCCAACACTCCAACCAGACTTGTTGAGTGAAGGAGCACGAGGCAAATTGCAAAGCGTGCACCAACTCGAACCAACCATAAATGTTCTCTGCTTTACCTCCTACGTGGGAATTTTTCTTTCCATTATACACCACATGAGGAGCTTCGATTTGGGGGAACATTTTTCCTTTCACACTCCCCACCACCATTCAAGACCACCTAGTTGATTTTAAGCCATTTAATGAACGTATCCCATTTTTGGAGTATATATACCGAAAGGGGACAGTCCAAATAAAGCGTCCTCCTGAGAATTTAACCTGATAAGTCCCCTTTCTAGAGCCCCCACAAAATGCCTCCATTCCGCTCAGAACTCCATAGGCATATTTAAGTCTTCAATTGTGAGCCAACCTTGTCTGCAGATTGTAGTAGTTCATTGATTTGCAACTTGGGACAGGCGAGTGAAGCCCTCATTGTGCAGGAATAAGAGGATTTCTTGAGGGAGGATACGCTGCCCCTCACTTCTAGGCCAAGGAGCATAGCCCAACTAGAGCCTCTGACCATTTCCAATCCTCCAGGCAAGACAAGAGGCTATCAGGTCAAAGGACTTTAGCACCGCCCCCCAGGCAATTGATATATTTCCTTTCGTACTCTGATCCAACTTTCAAGGGACATGGGGTTGATGTATTTTTGTAGAACAACCTTGGTCCATAGACTCCGTGGAAAACAGTTTCCATCCACACTTGGCTGCCAAAGCTTTAGCAAAGGAAAATATATTTTTTAGCCCCATCCCCCCAACAATTTTGGATTAGCTATTCTTGTCCATTTGACCCATGGCAAAACATTCTTGGCCATTGTCCCTTCCTGTAGGTATTTGAAGCAAATCCGCCTAGATTTTTCTAATACACCTCTGGGGATCCACGCAAGGGCCATCTAATAGACTAAAATGGCTTCTAAAACTGACTTTGCAATGCCCAATAGACTAGCCCGACAGAGCCAGTTGTGACTCCAATTCGAAAGCCTCTTGTCCAATTTTGTTATTAGCCAATGCCAATGTTTAATTCTATAACAATTTGGCTTTATATGGAATCCTAAGTATTTCAAACCTGTCTCCAAAGTCAAGATAACATATGGAAAGAAGGATATGATATTTAAAATATCCTGATTCTCAATATTGTGGATGGTTATGGATGATTTTAAAACATTAATGAGCATACCAGTAGCCCTGCAGAATAAACCCAAAATATCATGAAGGCGCTAGAGATCATTAAAAAAAGCATTCCAAAATATTAAAGCATCATCAACAAAGAGAAGGTGGGAGATGTGTAAGTTCTGAACAATCATCATGCCAAGGAAATCTCCTCTTCCTTTTGCCGCGTCAAGCATTTTGCTCAACCCTTTTGCAACGAGCATAAAAAGGAGCGGAGATAGAGGGCACCCTTGACGAAGTCCTCTCCCTGCTCTGAAAAGAGAGAAGAAACCCCATTGATGAGCACCACAAAAGAAATTGAAGTCATACATCCCATAATCTAGTTGATAAAGGGGACCTCAAAACCAACCTGAGTGAGAATGAGATGAATAAATAGCCAGTTCACAAGATCATATGCCTTGGATAGGTCCAGCTTGAAAATCACCCCTTTCAACTTCTTGGATTTGATGCTGTGTAATCCTTCTTGCGCCACACCTATGGCTTCATGGATTTGTCTACCATCCAAGAAGCCAAATTGTTCACAAGAGCTATAATGGGAGAGAATCAACTTAATCCTCAAGGCAATCACTTTGGCAATGATTTTGCAGATGCAGTTGCAAAGAGAGATAAGCCTAAAGCCTTCAAAGGAGGAGGGGTTATTAGCTTTTGGGATCATGGCAATGAAAGTTGTATTGAAAGTTGGGAGAATATGAACCTCCTGTCTAGATTCATTTATCAACTGCAAAAGATCCCCTCCAAGGAGATCAAAGAGTTGTTGAAAAAATTCAATTGTCCATCCATTGGGACCAGGGATCTTGTCTTTCTAGAAGTTGGACAAGGCAACTTTAACGCCATCAGTAGAAACTTCCTCCATAAGATTCAGGTTTTCCTCTTCCGCCACAAACCTTGGGAAGTGGTTAGCAACTCTAAGAACTTTAGCAATTGCAGTTCCTATGGGAGAAAAAAATAATCTGTGGAAGTGATCCCTTCCCACATTATCTAGACCTTCAAAATCCGAAACCTCCCCTCCAAGAGGATCTTTCATTCTCCATATTGTATTCGCTGTCATCCGTTTCTTGGCATATGCTTGGAAAAACCTTTTGTTATCACCCCCTTTCTCAAGCCAAATGGCCCTATTTTTGAGCCTCCATTCCACTTCTTTGGATACCAATAACTCCTTCCTCGTAATTAACCTTCCCAAAGCTTCCTTGGAGGCCTGGTCATGGAAGCCTTCATCTCTTGAATTGGATAAAGGAGACGCTGATTTTCATTTGGTCGCATCTCCTCCTCCTCCCTGAGTTTATTTTGAACAACCCAAGACTTGGTCAGAGTTTTTATTATTTTTAGGTTTGTGGCAAATTATTGAGCTTCTGATGAGTTTGCGTTCATCAAAGGGTTTCCAATTGTTTTTCACCAGAGTAAGAAAGGATTCATCCTTGAGTCACTCAACATTCATTTTAAATGGGTTAGCAGACTTGGAGGAGTTCCCTTTGAACTTGAGGAGGATAGGAGAGTGATTAGAAGCTCCCTCCACACCAACATATTTCTAGAGAAGACTAAGCTGGTTCACCAGAACCTTGACAATTAAGAATCTATCAATATGCTTAACTACTCTATCTTGCCCAACCCTTTGGTTCCTCCAAGTAGGCTCGAGTTTGATAGGTTGCAAATAAATTAAATTGGAGGATGCTAGATGGTGAATGAAAAAATCATTCAAAGAATTTGGTCTAGCCCATCACCCCATGATTCAATAGTTGTGAAGGAGAAATTGAGATCCCCTCCCGTTATTAAATTATCTCTTTTAGAAATCAAGGAGTCGAAAAGGTGAGTCCATAATTTCAATCGGTCATCATGCAGAGCCTAGATATTAAGAAAGGAGAATCTCCTCCCCAAATCCACCAAAAACCCCTCCATCCTGAGACCAGATGGGATACTCCATATGCTATCAATGTGATTTTTTCGAGAGTCCCACCCTAAAGCCATCCCCCCGAACTGACCCCTAACATCTGATCCAATAAATTTCTAGAAGGGGATAGATTTTTCTAGGAATTCAACAATGTAATCTCCTTCCCCGAGCCTTTCTTGCAGAAATGTAACATCATGATGCTCCACCTAAATGAGTCTTTTGAAGACAACATTTTTGTGGGGGCTTGCTAGCCCATGACAATTGGAAGAAAGAATAATCATTGGATCACTCCACACTAGGCTTTCAAAGTTCTAAGGGCCCTATCGAGGATCACTATTTTCCAGAAGCTAGCTCCTCCCTAGCTCCGACTTGGGCAATAGAGATGTTTGATTTCTGACCCCTTCCTTTCCCTAGAAATGGCGGTCCAAGGATGGAACTGAGGCCTCTAGAAGAAGGATCTAGAAGGGAACGGATTTTCCTCAACCTCAGGTTATATTAGACAAAGTTTATGCCAGACCGTTCTGAGGATTCAGTGTCAAAGAACGATGGAGCTGTGCATCCACCAACAATGCTCACAATACCATAGGAGGCTTTGAGAAGAGGTAAGGATGATGTTTGATAATGGGAGAATCTTGACATTAAATTGCAAGGAGTTAAATCCAAATTCAGATCCATTATAGAAAAAGGACAGGAAAGAAGAGAATGGGAGATATAGGGGAAAGAAATACCTCATGAGCCACCCACCTATCACTGATCAGGGACCTTGTCCACCGCTACTGTTAGAACGGAGGAAAATCCCACTTTATTTTATGGAGTGGGATCCAACAATATCGTTTCCTCCTGAATGGTTCCCAACATCCTGACTTCCTTTAATTCCTAATATCTTGAATGATGTTGTTTCCCCACTGAAATAACTTCCTCCCCTAAACTTGTCTGAGAAATACCTTGCCCTTGTGGTCCCATGAACGACCCCATCTCCGTTTTAAGACCCACACTGGTTTTTAACGAATCAGGGGTCTTGGAAACACTCTTGGAGAATTATCCCAACGCTGGTGGTCCGCAAAACTTCATCGATTCTTGTTAGGACCCAAGACCATCTGTTTTGGGTTGAAAGGTAATGAGAAACTGTTTGCTAAATGGCCATATTTATGGCACCTATTGCATCTAAAGGGAATCCCTTCATATTCCACCTCCCCCAACCATTCCTTCTCCTTGCCCATGTTCATTGTTTGGTAAAGCTTTTGAGTCAGGGCCATATTTACAAGAATTTTGGCAACTAATAAATCCTTGGTTTTCTTATACGAGTAGTCAGATGCCAAGAATTTTCCTAGGGTGTTCCCTATGTTTGTGAAGCTCTGTGTGTTACACGTGTTAGGAAAAACACTGAGAGGGGGGATGAGGGGTTGGTGAACCAATATTTCAAAACAAACTTAAACTTTAATTTTCTTATTCCAATTTCTATACACCATTGTTATTCAGTGAATCTGCGTACATATGCGACTATGATGAAAACAAATTGCATATATCCAGTCAACTATCTTTACATATAATTTATCTTTTGTTAAGCTTTAACCAATGCATCATTACTTCATTAAAATATGTATTAAGTAGAAACTATGAGCAATAGGGAGTAAATAGATCATCAACACATAAGAAACACATCAACTCACATGAACACCAATATTTTAGGTGGAAACCCAATGTGGGAGAAAACCACCGTTGTTGCTGTCTCTGTCTTCTTTTTAATATGAAATAATTTTCTTACAATCTTGTACTGGTGCAGAATTTAACCAATACGCAGGCTCCTACATGCAGAAGGCTACAACCTTCTCTCGTTTTCCAGCGCCTATTGTAAGGGAGCTACAACCCCCTTTCTGAAGACTACTATCCTCAACAATTTATGGATCACTTTTTAGAATGTTTCAAACTAGATCCACTTTCAACTATTCTAAAATCATTTACTCAAACACTGAACCAACTGAATGGTCAAATCATTTTTTGTAACCAATGCAACTAGATCATAACATATCATGCCAATGCATAGCCACTCATCAATATACCAAGCCAAACACTGTTACCAATCACAAAACCAATCGCTGTGACTGCAAACCATGATCAAGCATACATTAGATTGTATACACTACTTTTCTTAATCATACATGCGTATGTACGTGCTTCTCCCGAAGAATACGTGCGTATAGATCTAAAAAATCACTGATACCTAAAACCCAATCACTGTCACACTGAAACAATCATTGTACCACATATTAAAACCATCACAGATCACAAAACCAAATACAGATCATTATACAGTAGCATCACCACTTAGTTAACATTTGATTCCATAAATAGTGCAACCCAATACGCAGGCTCCTACATGCAGAAGGCTACAACCTTCTCTCGTTTTCTAGCTCCTATTGTAAGGGAGCTACAACCCCCTTTCTGAAGACTACTATCCTCAACAATTTATGGATCACTTTTTAGAATGTTTCAAACTAGATCCACTTTCAACTATTCTAAAATCATTTACTCAAACACTGAACCAACTGAATGGTCAAATCATTTTTTGTAACCAATGCAACTAGATCATAACATATCATGCCAATGCATAGCCACTCATCAATATACCAAGCCAAACACTGTTACCAATCACAAAAACCAATTGCTGTGACTGCAAACCATGATCAAGCATACATTAGATTGTATACACTACTTTTCTTAATCATACATGCGTATGTACGTGCTTCTCCCGAAGAATACATGCGTATAGATCTAAAAAATCACTGATACCTAAAACCCTATCACTGTCACACTGAAACAATCATTGTACCACATATTAAACCCATCACAGATCACAAAACCAAATACAGATCATTATACAGTAGCATCACCACTTAGTTAACATTTGATTCCATAAATAGTGCAACCCAATAAACACTGTCAAACATAAATCATTATGAGAGAGACATAATTTTTTTTTTTCTCTGCAATAACTAAATTCTATTAACTGTAACTCAAAATAATTTTACATGGAGTTGAGGCTACAGGGGTCAGAGCCCGAGAGCCATCAACTTGCAGAACTGCCCCATTACAAAAAGAAACTAGGGAAAACAGTTACAAAAAGCTAACAAACTGACATTAGACCCAGACATAGGCTGATAGAAAGAGAGAGATACATCAGAAACAGATAAGCAGAGTTTCTGTGCAGACATCTAGTAAGAGGACGAACACTTCCTCAGAGGGAAGCCAAAACCTGAGATTGACGAAGCCGAGCCGGACCGAGAGCAAAAAGCCTCCAGGGAGCCATCTGAGCAAAAACTAGGGACCAAAAGGAGGATTGCAATCGCAGATGTCAATTGGCTTCCGTGTCCTCCCCATGAGTCTTCTCAACATCCCGACACGCGCTGCCAATTCTGAGATTCGCTTTGCCATCCGTCGCCTGGCCGAGACTGGTGGTGCCTGTGTCCCTTTCCACATCAATTGGGCCACTGTCATCCAGAGGAGGGATACTTATTCGCTGAATATTCTCCTGACCAAGCTCTCCCACTTGCTTAATTTCCCGATCTCCCTCATCCATGGAGTGCTCACTGCTGTGAGAAGGGTTGGGCGCAATGCAAGACAGAGGGGAGATTTGATTTTCTTCTTCTGAAAGAATAATAGTAATGTGAGCAGTAATCAATGGCCTGTTCAAGTTACTCTGAAATTTGAAATATGTCGTTTGGAAAGCATTGTTAGGAACAGGCTTGCGACCAGGGCTCGAGGGAGGAAAATCCTCTTGAGAGGAGGTGAGGTTAATGGGTGAGTGAGCTGGCTCTGCCGAATGGCTGAAAGAAGGCCGCTTGCCACTGCCATGGCGTCCCCCAGAGCGGTTCCGCTTGCCTTGGCGTTTCATTTTGAAAAGCAAAGGAGAGGACACTGGAAAACTAAAGAGACTAGGGCTTGAAGCAGGGGAGTGACCAATTTGAACCAGAGACCAGGGAACACCAACGGTGAAGACACGAGACAGAGAAACAACACAGTCAATACAAAAAACAAAGGCCTCGAACAGCTTACCCCGAATCACCGAACTAATCCCTCTGTGGAGAGCGTTGCATTCGAAATACTGCCAAAGAGAACCCGAGCTAGCCTGGAACTTGCCTGTGATAACAAGCCTCTGCTTAACATCACAACACACCTTAAACCAGAGCCTGGAGCCAAAGGACTGAACGCCGGAGGTGAAATGTGCACAGGAGATCGCCATGCTTATAACCATTACCGGGCTGAGTTGGAGCGCTTCCTTCTTTAATGCAAACATCCTGCATTGTCCTTCCCTTATTAATACATTCCCTCTGCGAGAGATAGAGATCTGGGGTGCCACGCTGCTCTGTAGGTGGCGGTACCTGAGGTCTTTAGTTTGCATGAGGGACATTCAATGTCCGAATGACACCCGCATCCGGGGAAACTTCATCCACATGTGTCATTTCCTTCTGCACTTGATTATTGAAGTCCAAGAGTTGAGAAGTAGAGGCTAGGCGAGAGATTGATCCAACATGTAGATGCATCCCACAGTCAACTCCCATATTAGCTAATAAGTCCGCCACTTTATTCCCTTCTCGGCGGATGTGTTTTAGAGTGACCGCCCTGTGGGAAGAAAACCAACGTTCAATCGATCGAAGCCTATTTTCCATTCTCCAACTGTTGCTGACTTTACAGGCTAGGGATCCTTGAAGGATTCTAGAAACCATTTTGATAATGATTTGTGAGTCTCCCTCTATTATCAATGGAAAGAGGCCCTTACCTTGAGCCAAAAGTAGCCCTTGCCATAGACCCTCCAATTCAAATGAGTTATTTGTATCCCATCCTCTAGATCCAAGGAAAGTTAGGATAGGAGCCCCCTTATGATTTCTAAAAATTCCACCAAACCCTGAATTCCCTGGGTTGCCTTTTGAGGCCCCATCAAAGTTTCGCTGGAATAGATTCTTGGGGGGAGGAATCCATTTCGTGGGCTGGTGGTTCTTTCGCTGCCTTGTTCCTGTAATTAGCTCATCTTGCTTCCTTTGAAAATTCCAGTTATTCCAGATTGATTGTTCTTGGGGGGTAGTTGGGAAATCCTCTTGATACCAGGTTTTGAGGAATATGGTTTCTTCGATATTTTGGTGGAGAAGTTTCCAGATTTCTTCTAGCGATATGGTATGATCTTTGAATATTCTACCATTTCTTTCCTTCTAGATAGCCCATAAGACAAAGCCTGGGATGAGCTTCCAGAGGAAATTTAGGATTTTACTTTGATATGGGTTGTGGTCCCAGTTGTGCACAATATCCGTGATATCTTCATTGGATCTACTATTCTTTTGGCAGTGAAAGCTAATCTTTTGCCAAATCTTTTGTGCCAATGGGCAGTGGTGCATCAGGTGCATTATGGTTTCCTCATTCTGTTTGCAATTGGGACAGAGGGAGGGCCCATGGAAATTTCTTTTTCTTAGATTGTCCCACGTAAGAATCTTGTTGTGACAGAGGAGCCAAAGAAAGGTGGACACCTTCAGCCATATGGAGGGGTCCCATATTTTGCTCCATAACGGTTCTACCACCATGTGATCCTTTATGAGGATATTGTATGCTTCTCTCGTTGAAAAAGTTCCTTTTTCTTCATATCCCCATCTGAGGATGTCCTTTTCCTCCGATTGTTGAATTTTCCTTTTGATTAATTCTGTGTCCAGGATTTGTTGGATTTGATCCCGCTCCTGTCTCAGGATTTGAGAGGCTGGGAGCCATTCTCTGTACTCATGATTTGAAGAGGTTCCTTAGAAGTTTCCCACTGTATCAAAGGGGTGCATATCTGGTATCAGATTGGGATTGAGAGGGAGTTGGTATTTGAGGGCGGGCATCTGTTGCCAAGAGTCTTCCCAAAACCTTGCAGTGCTACCATTCTTTACTTCCCAAAAGCTATGCTGTTGAATGAGATCCTTATGTTGCTTGGCTGAATTCCACATGATTGAACCTGGGCTGAGCTCTGATAGTCTAATTAGTTCCTCCATTGGACAGTTTCAGGCATATTTGGCTGTCCATAGCAGGGCCCAAGGTGTGCGAGGTTCAGTTAGCCATTTCCACGATATTCGAGCCCCCATAACTTCATTGCTGTGGGAGGGGTCTTGCAAACCGATACCTCCTTTTTTTGGAAGACAAGCTGTAGTCCATTTGACTAGAGCCCACTTTCGCCTGAGACCATTACTGCCCCATAGAAAGGATCTTTGGAGAGAGATAAGTTCCTTAAGAACCCATTTAGGCGCAGCAATGATGGAGAAAAGGTATAAGGACATAGCTTGAAGAACAACTTTTATGAGGACAAGCCGACTTGCCATGTTGCGAGATCTATGGGTCCAAGAGGAAAGACGCGCCTCTAACTTTTCTAGCAGGATTCTCCAGGTTGAGTGCTTTAGGGATGAGGCTATCAGAGGAGCACCTAGATAAGCAGAAGGAAGGCTAGCTAAAGAAAAGCCCAGAATACGGATAATGGCAGATTTTATGGCAGGGGGGTATGAAAGAAGAAGATTTGAGATTTGGCTTTATTGATAGAAGCACCTGAGGCATCTGAGAAATTAAACAAGAGGGCTTTGATTTGGCGCGCTTCCTAGACGGAGGGATCCCCGAACAACATGTTATCATCTACAAATTGCTGATGGGTGAAAGCAGGGGAATTGTGGAAGGAGAGGCCTTTGAGACGCTTAGATTGCTGAGCCAACTTGATACTACGGCCTAAACCCTCGGCCATTATAACAAACAGAAAGGGGGAAAGGGGGTCTCCCTCCCTGATGCCCCGAGTAGGATGAAAGGTAGAGGATGGAATGCTGTTGATAAGGACTAAGAAAAAAGAGGATGAGATGAGGCTCATAATCCATCGAACCCAGGGAGCAGCAAAACCAAAAGCTATTAACATATTTTCAATGTACACCCAACTAAGACTATCAAAAGCCTTTGACAGATCTAGTTTGAGGAGCATACCTGGCTTTTTAGAGATCTTCAGAGAGTGAATTATTTCATGAGTCAAAATGATCCCGTCCGTTATCTACCTCCCTTCAACATATCCCGATTGCTCAGGCGAAATGATGAGAGGAAGAAGAAGTTTGAGCCGAGATGCTATAATTTTAGACACAATTTTATAGATTATATTGCATAGAGCTATCAGTCTGTACTTATCAGGTGTGCTTGGATGATCCACCTTAGGAACTAGGGCTATGAAAGTAGCATTCACTCCTGGGAACATCCATCTCAAGGATCGAGATTCCTCCACCACCTGCCAAACTTCCATCTTGATGAGTTCCCAGAAGCTGTGAAAGAAATTAGAGGTAAAGCCATCCGGGCCTGGGGCTTTGCCTGCTTTCAGTTGACGCACTGCATGTTCCACTTCTTGAATATCCACGGGCTTGAGAAGCATTTGGTTATGCTATTTTGAAATAAGTTTGGGGATATTTCGGGTAATTTCCTCAATAGCCTGAGTTCTGTCGTCGTTTGGCTCCTGATGCATCTGCTTGAAGTAGTTTACTAGAGTACTTTCAATTTCCTCATGTTTTTCCACCTTGATTCCCTGCTCGTTTTGAATATGTGTTATATTGTTATGCATCCTGCACTGGATTGTAGCGCTGTGAAAGAATTTTGTGTTTTTTTCTCCATCCTTGAGCCATCGGACTCTTGATTTCTGCCTCCATAATGTTTCTTCCTGTTTATCCTTTTCAGCAAGTTGCATTTCAAGAATTTTTTCCTGTTCTGAAAGTTCCTCTGATCGGCCACTTATGATAAGCTTCTGCTGTAGCTTCTTCATATCTTTCTCGAGGGCCTCTTTACCCTGAAAACTATTGCCAAAAGATGTGTGGTTCCAATGCTTGATCTTGGCTTTTAAGTACTTGAGCTTTTGCTGGAACTGGAACATTTTTGATCCTGGAGGAGGAGAGAAACTGTTCCATTTTGTCTTGACTAATTTTTGGAAGTCCAGATGAGGCAGCCAGAAGGCCTCAAAACGAAAAGGTCTGCGAAGCATGTTCCTCGGACGGGACCATTGGAGAGAAATGGGCCAGTGATCAGAAC